>JALIZH010016131.1:0-129384 GCA_030522465.1 Rhipicephalus appendiculatus
CAATTTTAGATCAAGCCTCGATATGATATTTGTAAAATTTTATTTTAGCGTCGAGACCAAGGAAGGTTGACTTCACTTCACTCGAAAGATACTTGGAGCAATAAAAATTCCGTGCACCCCTCGTAATCGTGAAAGGAAATGTTGTGAATATGCAATAATATAGGTAGCTGCCACGGCAATCTAACTACATAAATTTTAAGTGCTGAGTTCACTAAATTGATGAATAGTTGTGTAGCCTTTTTATGCAAACAGATGGAATGGATTTACAACAATTGCTTTTTCCTAGAAATTGATAGGGATCGATGTAACTTAGAACAACACCCAATGTGGCGCAGCATTATTTGTCTTTATTGTCCATATGGAGCTGCACCGCAAGTGCACGCAAGTACGCATATAGAAAACAAAAACTGTATAGGCTACTTTGACTTTTATTATGAGAGGCAGTTTTCAAAAAAAAAGTGGCTATGCAACTGGTTCCTCCAAAAAAATAAACCTGAAAAAATTCGTTGTATTTTCTCGTTTTCTGTGTTTATTGGTCTTACTGTTACGCAGTATTGAGAAAAGGCCTCAGCTGCCGTAGAGGTAACCAGCAAAGGGTACGCAACATTTATGAGGCACTACTACTTAACATGGAGCCTAAATGCTTTTCTTCAATATGAAGGCAAGGTTCAGGCACAACCGAAAAAATTCGTCGGCAAGTTAGGATCCTGCACACAAAAGGCTGAACTTCGACGAAGCGCTAGTGCATCGGTACTCCCGTAAAACAATAACTACAGCTTATAAATGCACGAAGGCCGTAAAGTACAATTCACGTAGCTACTGCTATGAAAAGGAAAGCCGAAGAATGTGTTGGTAAGACCTGTAAAAAAGGGGATGCCATTTGCTTCATGAGCCACCGATGGCGGCGCCACGGACGGCGCTCAGGTAACGCAATCCGCGGGATGAGGCACATCTCGTCTGCTGCATGCTCTGGCTAGAACAGCTGCATTGTCATTACGCTAGCGTAGCACCACGCCCTTCGACTACTCGCTGTATTTTCCTCTAGTGTAAGTTCTACAGCTGGCTGTGAGTATTACAGGAGCTGCTATTTAATGTGCCTTCTATATACCCACAGTCAATGCGGTCAGGATCATACCACCGAATTGATAGGTGGTATTGGACTATCTTACCTGAAAACGGCAATGTCGTGCCAAGACAGCTAACTATAGAATCTATGCCGCTTCGGAAGCAACACGCCGTGAATTTTGGGCTTTATTCGCAGAACTTGGCGTTGCATAAAGAGCACATAAGTTGTACGAAAATTCACACTTTGCTCACAATCGTAGTCATGTGAACATATGTACAAAAAATTGGCCGCGTATCTGCGTGCTTCGCTGCAAATGTCGTCGAAAGACGATAGTCTTGTGCCGACTGCACTGCATGAGCGGCATGAGTACCACAATTTAATAGCTGGGCTAACCGCTGGGCTCGTTTTTCGGACGTTTTCCGGGCACGCTTAGACGGACGCCGGCGTTTCTCCGCTGAAATTTGGTCGTCGGTCTTTTCTCTGCGTTCTCTGATCATGTCTTGTAGAGTGGGTCGTATTTCATCAAGCGGCCATATATGTTTTGCCTTGCCTGAGACAGCGCTCTTCTACGATGAATCAGCCGCATCTGGCTGGCATTGATAAAACAGAAGAGGACGCCATCTACAGCGCTACCGGGGAACATCGGCTTGTGTTGAACAATGCTGCTGCCAGGTGGCAGCACCACAGCCAGCCACAGCGTCGAAGTTAAATCACTGGGCGGAGACTTGTTTTGTACACAGCAGCGCCGCGTAATAAACACTAGGATCTTTATAATTACGTATCTATAGATTTTGTTTTAAAGGAACACTGTGAATAGTACTAAGGTATTGATGTTGTGCCTCAGGTATGCGTAATATTTGATTTTTAATTGCCCACGCTCACCCGTATGAACACATGCTTCTTGGTCAAGATTGGAGGTCGTAAGGCAGGGGGGTTAAACTTTGGCCAGCTAGCTGAATCGTGTGACGTGCCGACAAACAGACAAACAGACAGACAGACAGACAGACCAAAATTTCTCCGTTTAGGTATCCCAAGAAAGACTATCGTCTTTAAAAACGTTTGCCGCCAAAATGAAATTGATAAGTTCACCAACAAGTTCCTTACTGCCGGCAACTTGAGCGGATTGAACGAGTTGGCACTGCATATTAAAACTTGTTACACGTACTATCGGCGCCAAATTAAACGCGAGCAGTGGTGCGCCTGGTTCCGTTTGGAGCCTCCCCATTAGAAATAGATGCGCTCATGTCATTTGCCACTCGTGCACCACATCTATATATTGTTACGAGGCAGTGGGTTTATTTACAGATGAGATGAAATGACGCCGAAGCGGTAGCAGCGTAATAGCGGGACAACGCCAGTCCGGTTCGCCAAACCACAGAGTCCAAGCGCCGGCTCCAATATTCTTACTCTTCTTCTGCGTTCCACACACTCGCGCATTTCAGTTACATTTTTCCCGGGGACAGACGAGGCTCGCCGAGCGAGTTCAATATGCCGATGATGCTACTGTTTGCGGCGAGCCAGATGAAAAAAGCGCCAGGCCTGCGCGGAACCGGCAGGACAGTGACAGCAAAAGCTGGGAGAGTGGCCTTTCTGGAGCCTTTCTTAAACACTCTTGGGGCAACTACTACAAGCACACTTGCATGGTACCCACTGCGCCATAAATCATGATAACTTTGTGTAGTGGAGAAGCGTCCACTATGCCATTATTTGTCATTTTTCGGAAAAGCGCGGTACCCGCTACACACTTGTAAGTTGTGAAAGGGAATATTGACAACCACCCGTTCGTAGCACGAAGCCACAAGGAAATCCGGATTTCCTTGTGGCTTCGTGCTACGAACGGGTGGTTGTCAATATTCCCTTTCATAACCCTTCCGCCACCTTGCGGGTTTCCGCAGAACTCATTTGCATTACACTTGTAAGTTGTAACGCATTATGTGCACTTTGTTGATGCAGTGGCGGACGACGATGAAGAATTATGCCTGTGGCTTTTGTAATGGGTTGGAGCATTGAATGACCCACTCGTTACGCAATTCGCATTGTGTGACGCCTGGTTGTAACTTTACTGCTCTAAAACCTTTTACAACACATGTTAACGCGATTCCTTACCCGACATGAAGCCTGCATAGGGTCAGTTTGCAATGGAGTGTGAAGCACCGGCGTAGCTCTGTGATATATAGTACTGGGCTGGCACGCAGAAGGCCCGGGATCGATTCCCATTCTGTCCTAGGTATTTTTTTTATTTAGTTAGTTTTTTCTTATTTCGAGTGATAGTGGTCACGGACACCGGCGGCGGCGCCGGCAGCGGCTGCGGCGGCGGCGGCGGCGGACTGCACGTGGTATCGCCGAGCAGTTGAATGCACCTGCTATTCCGTAATATGCTTGGCATCGTAGCGACTCTTGCTTTGCTCTTGCGGGGACAATGTTCGAAGACGTGCAAGTCAACGTGCCACTTCGCCACGATACAACGTCTGAGCAATGGAAAGAACTTCCTGATGTGAGAAAGGTAGTAGTGGGTCTAGAAAAGTCTATGGGTGTCATGCGTAAAGCAGGAAGAAAGGCGCAATTGCGGTATTGTATCTCTAAATCACGAAAGGTAAGACGGCGTCCCAGTTCCAGTGGTCAGCATAAACGTACATTCATTGCATATTCGTAAAAGTGAGATTCGTTCTCTCGGTGACACTGTTAGTTTGCGGATGGTAAGGAGTGTAGTGCGATAAGCAGAACCACAAAGGCACAGAAGTCCTTCAGAAGCGTCGGCGATAAATTGCCTTCTACTGTCACTGATGACAACCCGTGGAGACGCGACACAAAAGCCCATCAAAACATCACCCAATGTTAGCGGTGTACGCTCGTTTCATGGTGGCTACCCTGTGCCACCGAGCAAAACTAGCGCCTTCGTGTACCCAGAAATTCCCTAGGCAATTCGCCAAGTGAGGTGAAACTTGAGGCACTTGAGAGCATGCGTTGCTTTACAAATTCTGCGCACGTCCTGCTTAGTTATGGGATACCTCGCGACTGTTTGTTTGAATTGTTAAGACTATAAGCAGCGCTAAGAAATCAATTATCTGCACATTTATTATTTGAACTGAAATGTAGAAGCTGGCGTTCGAAGTAGACATCCATAGCGGCTCGTCGCAATTGTGCAGCAGATCTCTATGCGATCCTTCTTCAAGCCACCTTATTCATTGATGACTTGTCATAATTTCTGTTGGCATAATTTTCTCCATGACGCTATTCCAAGAAGTGGCGTAAAAAATGTGGGCTTCCTTGCCTCTTCTTTAATCAAGTGGGCTGCTGCTAAGTGTCTGCGTGGCAAGTAAAGGAATTGAAGAAACCTTTGCTCTGCACTTGTGCATTAATTAGACGTTTCGGTGCTCGTGCCGTGACTGGAGACTGCGTGAGCGTTTATTTTGTAATTATAGAAGGCATGACGTCTAATTATCAGGCAACGTACGCGGCAGTTTACGATTTCTCCTGCTGGTACGTGGGCTGCCGTGAACCTCACTATACCAAATCGGTTATCTGGCACAACGTAATATAAATAAATAGTGCATTGAATCCAAGGGACAGTGCAAGCACGGCGGTAAGCAAGCCTATGCGTGCGAGTGTAAATATGAACGGCGTTCGTAGCACAGATTTCTTTATGCTCCACTATGATGGAATTGCGTTGGAAAGTTTTACCACTACAGAGTGGTATATTGCGACGAAAACAAATGCCATGCTGTGAAGCGTGCTACCTATGGTCGATAGTTGCCGGAAAGAGTACCGCCACGTTGCTTCAATGGCGCAGAGTTTCCTGGTCAGATACGTACGTTTCACACGAACAGGTTGTCGAAAAAAGGTAATAACCAAAGTTTTGCGGTTTCGAAGCAGCTTTAGAACGAACAATTGCCTCGAGGACCCGTTCTAGAGGCATGAATATTTAAACTTCAGACAGCCATATTATGTATTTTTAATTACAGGTATATCAAATTATTTATCTATGCCCTTCGAGTCCGATGTATTCAACTTTTACTGTATATACACTTAGCCGACAGTGAGCCAATTCGTAACATATCGACTTTAGCTTGTACTGGCGCGGTACATATATGAAAGAAACACGACACAGACGTAAAGAGAAAGGTAGGCGCTAACACATTGGTCGGCTCAGCGAAGCATTATGTGGGGACGAGCATTGATTTTGCTGGCGTAAACATATACAGTGTTCTATATATATGTTTCGTACCGCACGCATGCGATACGCGACATCGATTGAGGATGGCCTAGATCCATCCCCGCGATGTGTTCGGTAGGCACCATGAAATCCGCAGTGATCTGATGAGAAACTAAGCAATCTGCTTTGCATCACTGCCTCCCTAGACTAGAGAACCATCCTCGTAGACTAACGGCCTCGATACGCCAGCAAGGTTAACACAAAAATACAACCTAATGCACTGTGCGGCCATCATTCCAGAGAGCATTACTTATCTCGTTGAGCTCAAAATGAGACGCCTGAGTGTACGTGTGTACACAAAACTGATTCCCCACTCCTTCCGAACTGCGCGTTACACAGTCAAAAGTGGCCGTTCCTAAAGAAAGCGACAAGTATGCACCTTTCTACATGCGCCCATTTAATTAAGCTGCCTGCATTCCCGTAGTTCAATCGCACGATTAGTGCCTTACGCGCACGCACATAGAGCCACGGCAGCAGGCTAGGCACATGTCGCCTGGAATTTCCTATAGACAGCACCAAAAAGTGGTCTGACAACGTGGGCATGTTCTGGTGGCTTTATAGTCGCTCCGGCCGTGGAGCGCCATGACGCAATATGACCCGTTACCAGAAAAGAAGAGACGGTGGCCGCCGACGCCGAAGTGAGTGCAGCTGTATTTGCATGTCTACTTCAGTACTCCACGTACACTCACTATAACATATCGGTGGCCCGATGGGGCTTAGGAAGTGGCCCGAGCAAGTCGATGCCGAATTTTTCAAAGGGTGATGTTTATGGTGAAACGCGCTGCACATAACCTGCCGGAGCAGTTGTGGTCGTTTTGTGGCGCTGACAAACCGCGCAGCTGGTGACGTACTCTTTCGTTGTCGTCCAGATTTTCGGCCAGTAAAACCTCTCACGAAGTCAGTGTAGCCTACGTTTGAAACCAAGATGAACTGACGTTATGTCATCGCGCATAGAACGAAGGACGACTGGGCGCAAGTTTTCCGCCACCACTAGAAGCAACCAGAGACCAAGGGCTGAGTTGTTCCTCCTGTAGAGCAAGCCATTAGAAATTGTAAAAGCCTTTCTGGGGAGTCATGCACCGCTTCCAGTAAGGGTTTCAAGGCAGGGTCGCGTTCTTGTTCGCTCTTGAAATTGCTGAGATCTGGAAAGACGGGCGAGAAATAAATAAATAGTCATCAATGTATCGTCGTCGGCCCTGGTGTGCATTGAAGGAAGGCAGGATAGGCAGTCGGCATGCGTATGAAATCGTCCGTTCTTATAGGTCACAGAAAAGCTGTACTCTTGGAGGCGTAACGCCCAACGAGCCAATCCTGAACATTTTCATTTCCCCGAAAAGGTCCTTTGCTGACATTCAGGTATGCCGTAGCCAGCCTGCCCTATGGGGTGAGAGTGTTACTCATCACCGGCAAGGAAAAGCTGGGTCGTCCAGGTCGATGTACCCAGCACCTCCACCCAACTGTTACGAAGCAATGGGTTTGTGTACAGATCAGAAGAAATGGCATTGAAACGGTAGCATCGTAATTGCTGGACAAGGCCAGTCCGGTTCACCCAAAGGCACAGTCCAAGCGCCAGATCCACTAGTCTTCCTCTTGTTCTGCGTTGCGCACACTCACGCATTTCCGTTGCAATATTTTCGATTGCACAATACAGCCTAACCGGATGTGCGCGCTTCTCAGTAGTGATGACTCGACGGCGCACAACATGCCCTTTCTAATGCTTGCGGCGCACTCCGCTTTTTTCGCGTTTCATTTGACGCTGACAGTGCAGTTGGGTAAAAAGTGGGAAAAACCGCGAAAGGGCAAAGAGGCGAGAAAGAGCTCTTTGCCACCCTCTTTCAGGCCCCTTCGGCCAATTATCGGTGTTCGTTATCTTGATGTAACAAGATCGAATATTATTTCGTACAATGATCGCACCACGCCTTATTAGGACTCGACCGTCGAGATTGATTTACACTGTTTTATTCCAGATACATCTTAATAAACTTTCTGATACGAAAGCTTTGTACTTATTTAGAGAGGTGTGCGAATATTTGAGTTTTTATTTGAATCGAATAATATCTTTGCGAATAATTCGATTCGACATGCGAATAGCTGATATTCGAAGGTTCGAATAATTCGACAGGGCGAATATCTAAAACGTGGCAAAGGCCAATGGTGCCAATTAGTTAGGGTGGGTGGCTAAAACAAACGCTAACGTCGTTACAGTAGGTCTTTTGTTAAAACTTTCACCTATATCCTGGTTCGAAAGCGAGTGCATGTTTATTATCAAGGAGATCATGTCATTTCAGCACGTCAAAAAATACATGGGAGAACTGCCAAGCCCTTCCCAACTACACTTCTTAAACGAAGGCAGGGGCTTCTTGCGTAGTTCGGTCGCGTACCCCGCAAGCGCCGTAAAACATGGCGACTTTGGCCCGCGATACCCTCAGTGATTGGCTTCACATGTGAAAATATTTTCACGTTGTGCAGTCTCCTGCACCACTTGTTCACAAGCTCCCATCGTTCTGGCGCGCTGTTAGAACGCTGCTGTGAACGGGCGCCCGAAGAAGTTTGGGCCCGGAGCACCCATGTCGATGAAGCACAACATTACCGTTGTCAGATGAGCCGTATTGCGTGATCATATAGGGAAAAAAAACTAACGACCATATCCCTCTGTTAGCCTTTAGTATGTTAGCAGTGGTGCTGCTGACTGGAATGGCGGCTATTCTATCAACATGCTTGGGCGTCCACGCAACTGAAAAAAACAAGAAAAACCGAACAAGTTGGTAAAGATGTCGGCATGACGCAGCGTTTATATTTTCCCTCTGTCTTGCGATGACTGGTAGTACGAGTTTCGTGTGAATATACTATTCGATATTCGATTCGAATTCGATATTTTTTACCACTATTCGGCACTATTCGATCTGAATTCGATTCGAGATGAAATTTCACTATTCGCACATCCCTACTTATTTACGTTGCTAAACTAATTCTGTTCAGCACCCGTGAAAGAGTCAGAAACCGTCGATTTATCAACGCAGGGATTAAAATATGCTGCATAAATGTACGCGTGAAAACCTGTCAATATTTCATTGCACCGTCTTGCAGCCTCCTTTTCCTCGTGCTCCCAACCTTAACAATTGTCTTGTTTCAATTTTAAGTTACTTACGATGCACATACATAGCAGCTGCTAAAAACTTGAAGCTAATCAAAGGTTGTTGCTGGTAACGCTCACTTCATTTATTTGAATGACATCACACGTCACTTGTCATATGCTTAAAACTCCGAACATAAATTGACTGACAGAGCAGACTTTGCAACCGAGCACGCCCAGCACGCTATATACAAACGTTGCGTTACAACGAAGACGCGGAAGCCGAAGCCTAAACACCGAAATAAGTGATCGAAAACGTGCTGGTAATTCACTATGAGTGTGTGAAAGCCACAGAACAGTAATGATAAGAAGTCATCGCCACACGTGCCGGTGCGTCCGCCGCAGTGCAGCAGTGGTTGTGGTGCTCGGTTGCTGACCCGAAGATCGCGGTTTCCATACCGACCACGGTGGTCATATTTTGATGACGGCGAAATGCCAGAGGCCCGCGTATTGTGCGATGTCAGGGCACGTTAAATAACACCAGATGGTCCAAATTTTCAGATAACAGGTAGCTCAAGAACAAGTTCTTCCAGATTACCAATTGATTTTACATGAACAGCAAGTTTTACAGCGCGATGAGACAAGCTTAAATATAGAGCAGAAAAACGTGACAGTACAGTAAGAACGGTGACTTTTTCAGCGTACTGTCTTGTCATTATTATCCCTATCATTCACGTTTTATTCTTGCGCTGGAGAATGTTGTGTTCGAAGTTCCAACTAGCTCAACGTTCCACTTTAAATGTTGATTTTATATGTGCTGTGCCCGCTTTCTTAAGCACTTGCTCGTTTATTTACTTCACAGTGAGGTTTGAGAATGTACCGGCTACTACTGGTATGATATGGTGTCGTTGAAATGCTGCATGTTTACAGAGTCACGGTGCACTGCGGTTAGGGCAGCTAGCTAAAGGGTCCCTTCGACACCAATCACACATGTCGCTTTCATCGCCTCTGGTGAAGACAAAGCTGTTTTAATGTTATTTCAACAAATAAACCACTTTGATTTCGAACGACAGCGACGCAGAACCCCTATATTGGGATTGCAAGTGGCCATTCATCACATGGCAGGGAAAACATTGGCTGCACGTTTTCATTGGCTCGACGTGACAAATTTCATATTATATTCATATTGTCCCTGCTAGGTCATACTATAGTGCGCTAAAATTGTATGAGTGCTTTTTATACTCACTCACATAGAAACAGATTTTTGTTTTTAAATATCAAATCTTTAGTCAAATCTAACACTTTAGTTTATTCGTGCATACGTTACTGCGTGTTAATCTGGGGCTCGACAACACAAGCAAATAAAATTGGTATTCACAGACTGCAAAAAAGAATGCTGCGTATAATCGGAAATGTTCCGTGTCGAACGCCTTCTGCCCCACTTTTTTCAGAAGCATGGAATCCTAACATTTGAAAATACCTTTCATAAAAAGTTGGCGACAGTCATCTACTATAAAATTAAATCAAACGCTGATGGATTCAAGGATGCTTACTCCCAGAAACTACAAACGTATAGCTTTTGAAAAACCACCTAGTACAGTAAGAGGATTCTGACCAACTACGGTAGACAAAAGCTAGCACACCTTATTCCTTCGTTTCTAAATTTAAACAGCATTGCCGTCAGCATAGTGAATGAAAATAGATCATCAGAAATTTTCAAAAAAAAAAATATGCACGCTTGTCTATTCGCGCTTGAAACCTGATACGTGTTTTTTATTCGTTTCTTTTGTGTAAGATTTGCGCATCTCATGTACTTTTCGGAAAACACTGTGTCTTAAATTCTTTCAAGCCAGATATAATCCTGTTCACTTGTTCGCAAATTTTCCCTTGTTGACTGCTGTTCATAACTGCGGTTATTGTTTTCAAGGGGCTTTGTTCTTGTGTGTAAAGAGTGTCTTTATAGGTGCCTAATTATTTATTTTATTTTCTTCTTTTGTGCTCCTTTCTGTTCTTTTTCGCTGTATATGTGTACTGATTGTAGTTTCACTGTATTGAACTTATGTATTTATGCTTCACATAGATGTACATACTGAGTGTTGTGCATTATTGTTGTCTAGGCGGGGGCTAATGCACTACAACGCATTCAGTTGGCTTTTCACCACCCCTTCCCATTTAACCACTGGATATGTGATGTATGTTTGCAATGATGAATAAACTTCAACACCTATGTTATTAATAATATGCCGTGTTTTAGGTCCCCCCAAAACAATTTGGAAAGCAATTGTAAAGAAACTCTAGGGGATCTGCGCAACGGCTACCACGATCGTAGACTACCGGTACGTCTCGAAAGAGGCGTGCGGTAATTGGGGCTCGCCAGTCGCGTCAGCGTCATGGGGACGTTTTTTTACCGCTGTGTGCGGGGGTTTTCAACTATGAAGACAAATAACTTCCGCTCCCATACATCAATTTTGATTTTTTTTTTAGTTTAGTATCCAGCACTATACATACGCTAGCGCTAAAAAAAAACAGACCAAGAAACGTTGCAGGACCTCTTTAAAGCACTCGTAGGACCTCGCGTATGTCTAAGGTAATATCTTAAGAAACAAAGCACTGGTATATAAATACCACCGTGCGAAACAATAAACGTCGGTTGAACACTGCTTCTCAAGGATACACTACTGCTGCACTAAGACACCTTAATAAAACGAACGACAGTGACGTTCTTTTATCTTTCCGCCAGAGTGCTCCAGCGAGCACAAGCTCCCCATTGGTGACTCTCCGCCCCATTGGTGGCGCCGAGTCACGATATTGCGCTCTAGTCATCTCGATAAAAACAAGCGCGCGAACATCTACGCGCAACTGTCCTTCTGTTTTTTGAAGTTTTCTTTCTTTTTTGTTGTGTCTGCCATGAAACTTGTTCCCAGCCACTGCGCTGTGTTGCTTACTCCATTGCGTGCGGCGCCCTGCACTCAAATTCTGATGCTGCTATAGTGTCGTTAGCGAAGTTTGTCTTACGGGGCGCTTCGTTGCAAGGTATCAAAAATGCAAGAATGCGGCTCTGTGTCTAGCGGCTTTCGCACACCAGCGATTTGAAAGATTTTTGTGGAATTAAGCTCGACTTCCATACGGTGAGATTGACTTATATGCAAATAGGAATCTTGCAGCCATGGCACTACCGGTGCTGATACTAGATGCAATAGAACAAGCATTTGCGTAAAAGAAGATGTTTCGGCGTACTATATCTTTGTTCTTCCTGCTGAATTACGAGAAGCTCTTTTAGTGATATTTGTACTGTTAGCACAAGTTCTCTCTTTGCTGTCCTGCATTTGCATCCCACACATTACGTACGTGTTTGTATAGTTCTCGCCCCTGTGTTTACTGTAATATGTCTTTTGTAACCTGCTCCTAAATTTCTTCACCGATTTAATCTTATTTTTTTTAGCTGTGTACTTCAAATGACGTAAAATAACCTGAGCGTGCTTGGAATATACAAAAACAAAAATTCTGCATGTGACTTCATAAAATTGCGAAGCTCAATTTACATTATAAAATTGGAAAATATAAGAATACATCATAAAGGTGTTTGCAAAGGGGAATCGAGAAATATAACTCCACGTACTCCGTTTTTCTCATAAGCGTCCCCAATAGCTGTTCTATTGTTATTTCTACAGGCACTGAGTTTTCATTTGTCTGACGTCAACATGTGAATCGACGATACATCATGCTCTATTGTCATAGATGACAGTCAACTTAGATCTGTCGAGTTGAGGCCGCTCTCGACAGATCTGAGTTGACTGTCATCCCTTATGTCCATGCAGTATCCCACCGAATTAAGAAAGCTGCTGGACGAGCGGGTGTGAATGTAGTGTTTTCGGCTCCGAACAAACTCTCCTCCCTGTGCAAACACGTGAACGCGAACCCTACCGACTTCAAAACCTGCAAGAAGACCCACGCCCCTCCCTATGTGCAGTGCAAGAAAGAAATCGTGTACGAAATTCCCACGACTTGTGGCAGATCGTACATCGGCCAGTCTGGACGTTGTCTCAATGATCGTCTACGGGAGCACCGAAACAACGTCAAGAAAAAGCACGGCAGCAATTTAGCTATCCATTGCGCAGATTGTGGCTGCTCTCCGCTGTTGGAAAAGGCAGTAGTGTTGCGCAGATACAAGGACAACACAGCACGTGAACTCCTCGAGACCTACACGATGATGTGCAAAGGCGCGCAGTGTGTCAGTGCCCCGTCGCTCACCCTAACAGACAAGGAATTCCGCTATCTCAGCTAATAATCATAAACATCTTGTTCCAGTGTCATTGTTATACCCATGCGCACAAGTTCTCTTCCTTCCCAGTTTCCCTTTCCCCTCTTTTTTTGCCCTCTATATATTTGTTAAACGCACAATAAACAAACGTTGGCAGTCAGCGCCCGTCCTTGTTTTCGCCGTGTGTAGTGTCGTTTTAGCGCTGCGTATTCTTATGGATCCGTACCAACGAGCTCGCCTCAACACCCTCAAAAGACTACCCAGTTGAGTCACTATGCTCTCTATCGTGGTGGCCATTCACTGAAAAAAAAAAAAACGTAGTGCCACTGTCCTTCTTCATCCGCAGTAACAATGCCATGAGGGGGTTTGATCTCTACGATCAAACTGCGAATGACTAGAGAATTGTCGTCCCTGAGAAAAAGTGGTACCAGTCCCTATTTTACCCAGATGATCAAAATAGCCGCAGACAACGCATAAAGGGTCTGCTACCACCCTGGAGGTTTTAGCAGACCCTCTACGCGTTCACTATTGTCCTTTGTCGCATAATAGCAAAACACTGACTGCGAATTGTTGTACCCAACAGAAGTATCAAAGATCTCCAGCGTATACTGTGCTTGCTATTACCCTCTATCCATATGGACATTTTCACAAGCTGGCCAAACAGCTGAATTCAGCCACAATACACCAAAATGATGTCGCCAAAAGCGTTACGCTTTTCATGAAGCACTGGTCCTGGACTAGGTTGCATGGGCCAAGATAACTTTGTTATTCGTTTGGCAAGGGCCCAGCGTACCCGCCATTTTTGCATCAAGTCACCTTGCCGCTTGCTATCTCGAAGGCCCTGCGTACAGTATCATAACTCCTGAAGAAATACACGTAAATCTATGAAAATTTGCACGTGTGGTCGTCTAGTGTTGTTAATGAGTTATGCAAAATATCAATAAAATGGGACCAGTAGTTCTTCCGCGGGCCTTAATGGGTTAATGATGTTCTTGAAACTACATGAAAATTCGCTAGCTAGCCGCCGAGAAGAGCAGCAGGGTTGCCGTTGGATATATTCGAAAAGGAACCAGAACACAAGCTAAAAGTGACTGAAGTAGTTATGTCGTTTAAATTTAGCACCAACTTTGTAGCCAAATAGAAAAAAAAATATATTATGTATACAATTCTTAGTATTCAACAGTAAATATGATTTTGAATTTGCAAAGACAGAGTATAACGAGCACAATATTTTTCCCTCTTGCTCGGTCTCCAAACCACAGGTAAGGAGCAAATGATTTATTAAATTATTTTACATTTAGTGCGCCTGAGTGCAGTCTCTCTACAACAGATTGATTTCTTGCAAAAGTAAAGTTGTGCCAACCAGTCAGCAGGAACATTAAACGTTGAAGCTGTTTTTGCTTGGCGCCGTAAACAGGAATTGATACAAAGTTACAATAATACTAGTCCAGGTTCAAGTAGCGACATCTGATCGAATATGAACTGTTCAGCTTGATTTTGTTGCGGATACCTCTTTCACGCGCTGTGCTTCAGCATTAAAATATGGCGTCAGCAGTGCGCGATATGGACATGTGTTTCTTTATATACGCGCGTCCCTCGATCTATTCAGACAGAGGGACACCCGTTGGCTGCTTCGATACGCATTAGCCCGCTGGTGGGGGAAGGACACGTGGGCGTATCGTCCAGCACTTCAGAAAAGCTTACAAACGCTGGTTATTCTTTAAACTTGCTTGTTGTTTTATCTTCAAATAGTACGGCGAAATTGAGTTAGTGCGCCAAAATAGAAGTTGAATGTAGTGAGAAAGTAGCCATGGCTCCAACCTGAAATTTTTGTCTCCAGACAAGATCGGAATATAGCCAATGTGGCGCAAAGAAACCACGCCACCAACGGAGCTGCCACACCCATAAATTACAATAGTATCAAGAAAAAAAAAACGACAGTGCAGCGAATAAAGAGCTGTAATGTTAAGCAGCCAAACAAATCCCAATGAGACTGAGAATCAAACTAGTATACTTTGAGCAAGAAATACAAAAAATTCGGGATATGCCAACCGATATTCTCTTAAAATTAAGCAAAATTGATGGCAGTTAAGAAAATTTCAAGTAAATACTTTTGTACACAGGCCTATACTGCTTCATTACATTCCTGAAGTAGCAAATTGCAAAAGTGTCGAAGTATCTCAAGATACAATTGGGAAGTGCCGTATCGGATAGAATAATTACAGAGGTATCTTGCACCTTTGTCGCAAATACTTCTTGCCTGGCTATGTTGAATCGTATCGCGCTACAATTTCAAAGTATCTTTGCCCAGCCCTGCTTGGAATCAATGCCCGAATGTTTAACTGAGTCATGAGCCACCCCTTGGTCTTGACGACACAACACACTCTACAACAGCAAACACTGCTATGAACAGTTCAGCCAAATTTCGTAGTCTTGCGTGGCACGTAGAGTTTACGAGCGGAGAGAGAAGTTGTTACTTTCTCAAATGCCTGATATTCATGTATAATCTCACTATTCACTTGCTTTAGAGCTGCCGGTGCCTGTTCGTTGACGTAAGTGAACAGATTGCTGCTAATGGCTGATAGCAGCCAGAAATCAGGAGCACCGTTTGGATCAGTCGCGCTGGTGGTCACAGAGTGCTGTCACATGCCGGCTGAAGAGCTCGATGGTGTCCTAAACAACACAGCTGCAATAGCAGCACATGCCGTCAGGCAGCGCGGGGAAAGCGATGGTATTTAATGACGCGCGCATGGACATGACGCTCGCGGAACAAGCTTCGTTTGCCCTGGCCATTCATCCACGTATAGTTTCCGGGGGAAAAGGCAGAAGCTATTAAGCGTCCGTTAAATCCAAGTAACACCGTTTGTACTTTATGGACTCAAAAATGTTTGCGGAAATCAATTCATCAGGCAATAAACTTCGACACTGAGGTCAATCGGGAAATTTATTGGGAAAAGATAGTTGGAAAATTACTCAGCACCATTTCAAGCTGACGCCGTGCTTCATTCTAAACTTTACTCGTTCAGATTTTTTTTTTGATACCAGGGGTAAATACACGGAGAAGGATACTTCTGTTCGACAGCTGCATTCTTCACAAAAGCAGTGTTGTAGCTACTCACCATGTCGCCCTTCGAAGGTTCACCGCCCTCATCGAGGCCTTTTTCTCATACAATGACAAAGTGCAGTATTCTGAACTGTAGCTAAAAAGTCAAAGAGGTAGTTTTAATCGAAAGAGCGTGGAATGAAATTTCTTTGTTTCTCTTCGAAGAATATCTGGTCAGGAACTTAATTACCGTTTTTCAAAATATTCGTAAAAAGTCTTGTGAAACTAGAAATCTGGGGTTCTGGTTCGAGTTAAGAGTTACGAATGCATGTGACATCGGAGGTTAACTTGAGTTGAAATAAGGACCAATTACCTGTCAGGATAAATGATGAAAATTATTCGATTGAGTTGAGGGAAAGATTGTGGTAAGGTGAACACCTCAAATATCAGATCTCAACAATGCGGTTCTTTTAATGTAGCTTCTTAGTTTCGCTTGGGCAAACATATGAAATCGATGGTACCAGTTGAAGTGAAAAGTTATTTTATGATAATTACCAATTAACTACCAGGACAAAAAATGTATATTATTTAATGAGTTCACTGAAAGATAGTGAACAATTCGAAAGATTGTGGCACCTGGCTGAGCAGATCGCAACAACGCGCTTCTTCCTATATTGCCTCTGACATTCACTTCGGCAGCGCCAAAAAACACAAAGTTAACCTAGCAAATGCCCCAGGACACTCGAGCGCCGACGTTCGCGCAATTATTCACACTGAAATTTACGTACGTTAGTTAAGGAGGAGTGGCGGTAACACTAAAACCAAGTCCGAAATTATGACATCTTTATTGAAACCCAAACGCGCTCATGATAGTAAAAATACGATTGGTTTTAACTGTTACCTAATTGCTATTGCCTGTGAATTAACGCAAAGCACAGCGTAATGATTTAACTTCCGACCTGGAACTATGTTCAGGTACACCCTGAACTGTGTTCGGGAACGGGAACAATGTTCAAGTCAAAAGGGGGTTCATGTACATCAGCATTCATTTGCCGTGCATTGTACTTAGAGTGTTCCCGCCTTGTCACGGTGGTTTAAAACTTCTGATATAAGCTAAACTTAATGACCCATGAAATATTTGCCAAATAACTTAGAACGAAATATAAACGAAAATTTGCCCACCTTCAAAGATTTTAGAAAACATCAGCACTGGAGGTATCGAGAAATATAGTCAGAAGGTGCTCTATTTTTAACGGCTTTCTTTTTCAGATAACCATTATCTTAATATTGCCACACACGCTCCTTTCTATGTTTAATGTTCCCGGCGTATAGCACGTGTAGATACTGTCTTGCGCAATCCGCATCAGAATATCTGAGAGCATTCTAGATAGTTTTTGGATCATCTGTTCGGATTGAGCACGCAAACGAACATAACTGAGTTCCTTCTGGAACAAACTCGGACACAAGCGATAACACTCGAATGTTCGACGCCATGTGTGTAAATGCCGACGCGCGTTACCGCGGATCAGTATTTTCGACGACCGACGCTGTGTTCGCCCGTATCAGTGAACAGCGTGCATTGCTTGCTGTAATTTGACTTTCCGTTTCTCGGCCACAAGTTCGTCCAAATAAATTGTTTCACCTCGAAAAATCTGGCTGTTGCCCTCGTCCACGTCTCGACCACGTGACAATATAAAGAAACCTAATACATTCACACACGGGAACAGCGGGTTTGCAGGTTTTAAAATATTTACGTGCCAATATTGCTATGCTATTTACTTTGTGTAAAAGTATGCTTATGAAAGTGCAGATGTAGTCTTAGAGCTTGCTTAGGCCTTTAATGCTTTCATAATACTGAGAGGGTAACTTTTTTTCAAATGGTTTTGAGACATAGCTGAGCACATTTAATGCGCACGCGGATCATACTCATAAAGAGACCTTTCATAAATTGTGAAACTTTTTCCTGCAAATTATTACATTTGAGAAATGTGAATGGGCGGCTGGGTGATACACGTGCAAATATCTGGATACGCAAGTTTTATTTCTTAAACGTATGTTGTAGGACGTTGACATTATTTACGTTGCGAATGGCTTACTGGTTATTTGTAAAATACGTCTCCGAATCCCAGCAAAATTGTCTGAATATAACCATCTTTGTATTGACACGAAGCAAGTTCGATGGATGATCTTTAAAAGCAATTATAACAGCAATTCAAACCATGCACGGATCATGTATTCTCTTCGGACATTAGTATACCGACCTTTTCGTGCGCAGAGATCAGGGCTCTTTAGCAGCTGTCAGCTTAGACTTGAACTCGTAAAAGTCCGGAGTGACAAATGGAAGAAAGAGAAGCTGCGCGAAACAAACTAAAAGCAATTATTTTGCTTCCAGGTCTCTCTTGTGTGGGGCAGAGTTCATGCGGCAATGGAGCCGCACTTATCTCGAAAGGAAGCGAAAATATTTATTTATTTATTTATTTATTTATTTATTTATTTATTTATTTATTTATTTATTTATTTATTTATTAGTGCAACCTACATCGCCCAAGTGGGCATTATTGTTAGGGGGTGAGGAAGAAAAAACACACAGTTGTAGAGTCGAAAATGGCACACATTTGCGCAGCAGTGTCTGCGCATTAACCAAAAGCACACATCTTTAGTGACCAACAAAAAAAACGCCAGGCCTGCGCAGAACGCGCAGCACAGCCACAGCGAAAGCTGGAAGAGCGGCCTTTAGCCTCTTTTAAACACTCGTGGGGCAACTACTACAAGCCCACTTGCATGGTACCCACTACGCAATAAATCGTCATAATTTTTGTGTAGAGGGGAAGCGTCTACTATGCCATTCTTCGTCATTCTTCAGAAAAGCGCGGTGGCCGCTACACTCTTGTAACGAATTATGTGCAATTTGTTGATGCTGTGGCTGACAACGATGAAGAATTATGCCTCAGGCTTTTGTAATGGGTTGGAGCATTGAACGACCCACTCGTTACCCAATTCGCATTTTGTGACGCCTGGTTCTTACTTTACTGCTCTAAAACGCTTTACAACACACGTTAACGCAATTCCTTACCCAATATGAAGCCTGCGTAGGGTCAGTTTGCACCACAGTTTCAAGCAGTGGCGTAGCTCAGTGGCAGAGTGCTGGGCTGCCACGCTGAGGACCCGGGTTCGATTCCCATTCTAACACAGGTGTTTTTTATTCATTTAGGTTTTTCTTATTTCGTGCGATATTGGTTACGGACACCGGCGGCGGCGGCGGCGGACAGCTACGGCGCAGAAACGACTCTTGCTGTGATATCATAACAGCTTTCGCTGTAAAAGCATCGGCTGAAAGATCAACAACACACGCCTCCAACTTATTCCATTCACGAGTCGTAAAAGGAAAAAAAATAATTAGCAATGACACCGGTACGATAGCTGACGTCACGGATATTTTCGAGTTATCATTTCTGTGTGACACGCACTATGGGCTCATCATGTATAAACTCTTGTTAATGCGAGTTTCATCACGAAAGATCCAATGGAAATACTTTAATCGCAACAATTTTCTGCGCTGCTCAAGAAGTTTCCATTCTAAGTCACTTTTAATGCAGATAACACTGGGGTTAAAGTTGTAATTGTCACTGGCAAAGCGTGCGGCACGGTTTTGTGTGCGTTCAAGTTTACAGAATAGAGTTTGACCATGATGATCCCATACTGGACAGGCATATTCAAGGATAGGTCGGACATTTGTTACAATGCTTCTTTCAGACTTTTTGGGGCAGACTTGAAATTGCGTTTAATAAAGTTTCCGTTGGATCTGCCAGTTACGTAACCTTTATGCTTATTCCAAGATAAATCGGCAGACAAGTATAAACCAAGGTACTTAAAATGTTCAACACGGTCAAGTTGTGCTCCTGACAACTGTAGGATGAGTGAAAAGGTTTGCGTTTTCTTGTAAAACTAAGGAAACAACACTTTTTTACATTCGAACGCATCTTCCTTTTCTCACACCACCTCACCACACTGTCAAGATCCCGTTGTAAAGTACTAATATCGTCCATACTATGTATTCATTTATAAATAACACAATCATCTGCGTACAGCCTCACGTTCAATGTTAGCCTCTCTGACAAATTATTAATATAGACTAGAAAGAGTAAAGGACCCAACACAACACCGAACCCTGTGGCACCCCGGAAGTTACGCTGACGTATGAAGAAGAAGAACCATTTACACGGACGGACTGTTTTCTACAAGATAAATAATCCTTTTTTTTTCTAGGAGATAATAATCCTTTTTTTCTAGAAGATTTTTCTAGAAAATAAATAAGCTATCATTTTTGATAGCCTTCTTTTCAGCCGCTAAACTCAAGGGCGCGGTTTATATGCCCGGCCACGGCGGCTGCATTTCAACGAAAGCGAAATTAAAGAAATAATAGTGGCTAATAGAGGCTGAACACACTGGGCAAGGGCAAAATTTAATGACGCCAAATGCTTAAGTGGGAATGCGTTTTTGGCAATTCAGCACCTCACACTGATATCAGTTTATTACCATAAATCGTAAAATAGACATGGATTCGGTGTTCGAATTCATATCGCTCACGATAATACTTATGTAGTTGTGCACGTTAAATTACAATAGCTGGTAAAAGTTTTTGCGGAGTGCGTCTCTATACGGTCCCCCTCGTTATCATATCTTGATTTTGGTAGGCCAATTGTCAGAGGTTATTTACTTTTCGCGTGTTAGGAAGGCTGAAAGAAGCTCTATACAATTGTCTTGCCATCATGTCATATGCGACATTTCTGCAAATGACGTAGTGTTAATGTCACTAGTCAGTTGACAATTAATTGAGACATGTGACAAGGCGCAGGCTGATGGTTGACTTTTTTGCTGACATAGCTTACATGTCTCTGTGCAGCCTTTATATGCTACTGGCCTGATCTCAGCCAACCGTACCGGAGGGTTTTAGACATCCAGTGGTAACCGACAGTTCTTGACACACTACTCCGTGAAAAGTTCGGTGTTCCTCGTATCTGTGCTTTCGATGAAACTACACAGCCGATAGTGTATGCCGACATTTTTGTCGCTTAGCATAGACCCGCAAAATGTTCTTCGCAGCTTTCGTGTGGTTTTTGTTAGGAACCGCGGCAGGTAAGTGTTGTCATGTTCATTTATCAAAATATTCCCGTGCATTCTGAAATCGAGAGTCATGTGGTGGAATAGCACTCTACCTGCTCCTACCGAAACGAAAAAAAAGGTGTTGGAGCAGGAAAAACAATCGTGCGCATTCCCAATGCGAGAAAGAATAGACGTATACCAGAATAATTACCCGTGCAGGTTAGAAGAAGTAATTACAGACACAATACAAGATTGTTCGCGTTGCTTGGCACATTCCCCGAAGCGTACGGAGGCTGATCCTGAATTAGACGAGCTTCGTGCTCTACGTCGCCGGGCTGAAAGAAGGTAGAGGCGTACCGAGTGTTCTTGATCTAACAGCATTAAGCGCATGCAAAACAAAATTGAAGGACCCAATGCAAATTCCAAACTGTGTTCGGCGAAAGCCTGTGGCCATTGAACTGACTATGCCATGTCTTTTTTTTAAAGCTGTCACTAGAATGACACACAAACGGAATGTGTGCGCGTTTTCCTTTTTTAATTTTGACCACGAATCGCAGCGAGACGCGAGGCCATTCTAGTTCAGTATACTCGAGACTAATCTGCCTCCGTTTCGCATGCGTTCGTATTCTCGCGCTTCCGTATGATCATACTGCAACCAGGAAGATACATTTCAACGGGCCATCAAGCCCATTGAAACTTACATGAGGCGAGGTGGCATGAAATGCGTGCCAGCCAAATCGGCGTACATCCACATGAGACCAAGACATTTCCGCGCAACCAGGCCTCCGGAGCTGCAGCTCACCTTGAAGGGAGAGCCCATCAAGCGGGTGTCTCACCTGTGCGTACTTGGAATGCGCATACAAGAAACAGGCAGCGTAAGCATAGCGCTTTCCCATCTCAGACGCACGGTGCGGAGCGTAACGGGGCTTATTCGCAGAGTTGCCCGTAGCCGAGAGGGCATGACTGAAGCAGACACTATGCAATTAGTACACGCATTTGTCATTAGTCGCATTACGTATGCCCTGTCTTTCTAAACGACGCAGAGTTGCGAAATCGAACAAGTAAACAAAAAACCGCCAGGCCTGCGCAGAAGGCGCAGCACAGCGACAGCGAAAGCTGGGAGGGCGGCCTTTATAGCCTTTTTTAAACACTCTTGGGGCAACTACTACAAGCCCACTTGCATGGTACCCACTACGCTATAAATCATAATAATTTTTGTGTAGTGGGGAAGCGTCTACTATGCCATTCTTTGTCATTCTTCAGAAAAGCGCGGTGCCCGCTACACTCTTGTAACGAATTATGTGCACTTTGTTGATGCTGTGGCTGACGACGATGAAGAATTATGCCTCAGGCTTTTGCAATGGGTTGGAGCATCGAAAGACCCACTCGTTACGCAATTCGCTTTGTGTGACGCCTGGTTCTTACTTTACTGCTCTAAAACGTTTTACAACACACGTTAACGCGATTCCTTACCCGATATGAAGCCTGCCTAGGGTCAGCAGTTTCAAGCAGTGGCGTAGTTCAGTGGTAGAGTGCTGGGCTGCCACGCAGAGGACCCGGGTTCGATTCCCATTCTGTCACAGGTGTTGTTTTATTTATTTAGTTTTTTTTTCTTATTTCGTGCGATATTGGTTACGGACACCGGCGGCGGCGGCGGCGGCGGCGGACAACTACGGCGCAGAAACGACCCTTGTTGTGATCTCATAACAGCTTTCGCTGTAAAAACTAATAAGAATCACCTGTAAAGTGGCACTCGACCTGCCTGAGAACATAAGCACAGCCAGACCGCATGATTTGGGCGTGGCAAATACGTACGAGGAATATGCACCGGCCATGCTAATGGCTCAGCGTGAACGACTTAACAGGACTCCTCAGGGCCGTTTGGTATTACAGAAATTACACTACCCACTCTCGCCACAGTTCAGCGGTCATGAGACCACGCTACTGCCATCTGCAATCCGAGAGAGGATCCACGTGGCCCCGATCCCCCATCATATGCCCCCAATTCGTCAGGCGACACGGAGGCGCGCCCTGGCGCCCATCTTACAAAAGAGGCGGGACGATCCTAATACGTACTCTACAGGTGCGAATCTCTACCATCGAAACGCAATGATGGTCCCTGCTTTCGCTGCAGTTGTGACTAACTAAACGCGAGCAACCACTACAGTGTCCATTCACACGAGATCAATGTCAACGGCCGAAGCCTTGGCCATAACCTTGGCCATACGCGCTGCGGAGGCCAGGGGCGAATCGGCATTTATTCTGACGGACTCACAGGATGCCTGCCGTCTTTTCTTTGGCGGGGTCTTACCGGACTGCACATTACCGATACTGGGGACGGTCCTCACAGTGGATCATGGTGTGACCTGGTGCCCGGCGCACTCAGGAGTTGAGGGGAACGAACGGGCGAGGCGTGACAGGCCGAGTCGCGGACCACACCACCCGGGAGGACACTTCGACACCTGGCGCGCCAACAGAAATCCTCAAATTTCAAAGACTAGGTAGGCGAACTAAAGCTCCCCCCTCAGCCTAACCTAAACATGAGACACGCACGGGGCTGGCGTCACCTGCAAACAAACACTTTCTCACATTTACACAGGTTACACAGAATGTTCCCTCACAGATACAACAACATATGTCCGTGATGCGAAGCAACACCGACATTGGAGCACATTACATATCAATGCACATAACGTCCGGAGGCTGCCATCTCGCATCTGTCGAAACAACAACTCCCTGAATTGGTCGTGGGATGCGCGGCTCGCGGAACTGGAAATGGGAAGCCAACTGGCGACCCTTGACCAGGCCCGGCGAGCCGCTGTAGCCAGTGGGGCCCTGGAAGAGGGCACCACCTAATATAACTTTCCAAGCCCTGATATGAAAAACGTTTCTTCTCTCTCTTGTCACGCTTTGCGCATCGTGGAGACGTTATCCGCGTTCGAGCGCTCATCAGGCTCATCTATCCTCCCGCGTGAGGGAGAGACGCCACAGCTAGCACTGTGACAGGGGGCCGGACGTCGGCCACCGCGAGTACGACATAACAGGATTTCGCCATAAATTATACAGCGCCGAATGGACAAGCTGCTGGATAAACGATGGAAAAGCTTTTGCGAGTCACTAGACCCATGCAAGCCAGTCTTGCGCACGGAGAACCCCCGGGTTTTCGCTCATGCGTGCAGCAATGTGATGATTTCAAGGTTCCTGCCCTCTGTGAAAACCACCGTGAGATCGACGTTGCAGAATTTTGTAAGAAGATCCCCAACGACACAGCTCTATGCACCAACAGGCGTTTATGCGACGTTCCTGATCCACACGATATCAGTACGGACACTCCATTCTCTATGAAGGAGCTAGAAGCCGCCATGACACTCTGTAGGCGTTCCTCTTCACCATTGCCCGACTTAATAACGCACATTGCTCTTCGTTACCTAGAACAAGCAGCCCGATGACAACTGCTAAGCATTTTAATCCGTCATATGAAGACGGCGTCGTTGCTCAATAATGAAAACGCAACCCTCTGTTGCCACCGTATAAAGCTGGAAAATCACCGCTGGTGCACACATTATACCGCCGTATTGATATGGCCAGCTGTGTTGGGAAACTCATGAAGAGGATGATTCTCACGCCTCCAAAATGGTTTCCTGAACGGTAGAAAGCTTACCTTGTCTTTGTGGCGGGAATGAAGCCGTTCACCGATTAATAGTGTCATCTATTTATGTCATCAGTAAAGCGGCAGAAATGTAGGGAACAACCAATAGCGCTCTTCCTTGACGTGAAAGGTGCTTATGACAACGTCTCCCATCAAGCAGTATTACATTCGCTTTTGTTAAGTGAACTTGGAGGGCGAAAATTTTGATGAATCCGAAGTAACATGATTCGAAGGTCATTTTTTCTAGGCACAGAAGATGGTTCGACCGCCGACCAATAAACGTGCCGTGACGTTCCTCAAGGCGGTGTTTTAACTGCGGTTCGACTCAACCTTCAACCTTCCACAGATTGGGTTGGCGAAAGGCTCCCTGTAACAGGCAGTGTCTCAATCTACGCTGATAACATCTGTGTTTGGAAATCAGCAATGACACACCTGCAGATTCGTGCAAGGCTACATGAAGTAGAGACAGATGTATTTGTAAATCTTCGCACGCCAGGCCTAACAATCGCGACAGAAAATGTGCGCTGGTAGCCTTTACGCGAAAAATGATGACCAGTTACCCAATATTCATCAATGACAAGCCTATCACTCAAGAGCGAATTATCGTTTTCTTAGGTGTAGGTAATTGAGGACCGAGACCTCCCCTGTAGCTCTAACGACTGCCATTTGAAAAGGAAACTCGCATCGTTTGCCCATTTTCTAAAATACATCACCGGAAAAGATACCGGCCATCAGTGGATTCCATGCTGCTATGCCAAGCACTTTTTGCTGGATTAGTGCGCTATAGCTCTCCCGTGCTTCCTAAAACTCGCATGTGAAATTTTCCAGCACTTCAGGGCGTGCGAGAACAGGCACAACGCGTTTGCATCGGCCGACTGCGAAGCACCTGAAAACAGGGAACCATTCGGCTCGAGACCATCCCGCCATAACATCCGTCTCTCTCTCTCATATTTATGCTCCCCTTTCCCATTCCCCCAGAGTAAGGTAGCCAACCGGGCATGTGCCTGGTTAACCTCCCTACCTTCTCTCTTGTTTTTCTTCCTTCCTTCCTTCCTCCCGCACCTACCTTAACAATGACCACAGGCGTTGTTCTCCAACGCAGTCAGCTCTCGCCGTTCTTTGCTGCCATAGGATTTCAAAACCCGCCACGTTCGCCATCAACCTTGTGGTGCTCGCATTAAACCTAAGTGCACGTTTCCATCCCAAATAAAGGAAGAATAGAACCCTTCCTACTTAGGTCTTAAAGCAAGCAGCTCTCGACTGTTTGGACACTTTATATGTTGACCGAATTCACGTCTACATCTAAGACATTAGCACCCGGGTCAGCTCCACCGGCGCAACCGTCATCCCATGACGACATATCAACTTCACTTGCAAGATTTGTCACCTGAACATCGAAAGGTTCGGAGCTTGTTTTCCTACGAGGTGCCGCCGACAATATTAGAACACGTGCTCGTTTTTTTCTATTTTCTTGTTGCCGCCCCACTACAATGTAACTGCTGCCTTGCGCAAAGAGCGCCCGAATGATCTAAATAATCTTCGAACATTCCGATGAGATTACGTGCACAACGTGAACATTAGAGTTAGTTCTGGAACTGGCGCGTCCGCTAGCGATAACACTGGAATCTTCCATGATACATGTATAAAAGCCGACGCGCTTGACCGCTCGTCAGTTAATCGACGGCCGAAATGCTGCAATGTGGAATTGTGAAATATGTGCTATAAAGTAACATTGTGGTATTTAAACTTTGATATATGGGAGGGAATAAAAGAAGGCGGTGTGGCGTAGTGGCTATGACGCACGCATTGAAGGTGTGAGGTGATCCACATTTGGGCGTGTTGTTGATGTACATCTTGCGAAGGAACAGCACGGGTGTAAAACGAAGATTAAAAGAGGAGAATTTTTGTTCTTTATAAGAATAGATCAGCCTTAACGAGAAGTTATCGAAGCTTAGAATATTAATAAGGTGGGAGGGCACTGCATCTGCCAAGCTTCTGTAGACCTCCATGAAAAAGAGATAATGTATCTCGACAGATCATAGGATGTAAAAAAAAGAATCGCATGTATCTCTTTCATCTTGTTTTGCCCACGCGCTCATGTATGGACATGAGTAGTTGCTAGGAGTTATTTGCTGACTTGTTGCTTCTTCAATAAAGTTTCAATTGATATTCAGTGCTCGTGTTGTCTGTTTTCTATTCATTTTGCTTCGTTTTACATCCGCACTCTTCTTCCACAAGATGAAGGAAGCTTGGTTTAAAATCAAGCACCGCCAGGAAAAAATATTTTCTTTGAGACCTTTATTTCGCTATATTGATCATCATAAGACAGTTTCTTAGTTTTCTCATTTAGTCGGTATATATTTGCTCATCGACAAATGCTCAAGCATTTGTCGATTGTTAACAGGCTTTCGCCTGGGACGACGTAAACCTCTGTGTAGTGATAATATTGAAAAAGAGAATCAGAAATTTTTTAATGTTAGTGTCACATTTAGGAGGTGACAAGAAAATTACGACAAAAGAAGAGGAAGACGAGAAGCTTGGCATGACGTAAAACCACGACAGGAGAAGAAGAGAAAGACGAGGTGGAACATATAAAGGAGAAGGTGACGTGGACAAAGGGGCCCCGGGTGTTCCATCGTGAGCGCGTGAGCTGGACACGAGCGTCGCCGGCCTGTGTTCCGGGCGCTCCAGTTCACGTTCTACGGCATCGCACCGTAGACTCCGGCTGGCCAAAGGACCGGAAGGCAAGCACGAGAACCCGCAGCGGCCTGGGAGCGCCATCGGCTTGTGCACCGAGCGTCCCGTCCTACGGCACCGCACCGTAGGCCTCGCCTGAGCCAGATCCTGTCCCTGGGAGACGCTGGCCAGCGCAAGCACCTGCGACGCGCAGGTCACTGAACTCGGAGCCTCCCAGCGTCTACGAGAACACCAGTTCGCGTTCCTCGCCAGAGAAGGACGGCGCCTCCGACTTGGACGCCGCCGCCAACGCCAGTGCCACCCGCAACGCCTCGCCTTCTCATGAACCGGCACTCGACGCCGTGAGTTGCGCAAGCGACAAACGCTTCATACTTTCTAGCTGATCCTTTCCTTTAAGTTTGTATGATAACTTTGTTTAGAGGTTTGTTCTATCTTTGTGTGTGCCTTTTTCGAGTTTGGGTGTGCTTTGCTTTAGTGTGCAATTAAACATGCTTGTGTTTAACGATCTCGCCTCGTCCGTTCCTTCTCGTCGACCGGTGTCCGGAGATCCGTGACAAAAATAAGTGGCGAGCCTGCCAGGATTCCTTTTTCTTATTTTTTGTCGCGGATTTCACGGATTTCTGTTCGGCAGGGAGGATGGACTTGGTGAAGATTTTAGAGTTGGCAGTACAGCTAGGCTTGTCGGGTGAAGAAGCCATAGCCCTCTATGAGCGCGAAGTAAAGAGGTGGAGAGATCAGCGAGCGCAGGCGCGCGAGGAGAGGCGCGAAGAGGAGGAACGCGAGATAAGGAGGATAGAACGTGAGAAGGAGTTTATCTTGTGGAAGCAACGGACTTTGGAGGGAGGTAGTGAGAGGAGCAGAGATAATAGGGGCTCTATAGCGGAGACAGAACCTGCAATATCGACGGGAGTCTGTCCCAGAGAGTTGATGGCTCCTTTTCAAGACAAAAGAGAGGATCTGAAAGCATACTCGCACCGGTCTGAGCGGATAGGTGTAGATCAAGGCGGAGAGCACGAACTGAGTTCGGCAAGAGCTATTGACTTTAGAGAGGGCATAGAAATGCCAATGGGGGAATTTATGGCCCGAATATGGAAAGCCTGAGGCTCATAACAGTGATTCGCCAGAACAAATGACTAGCCACCAAGAGAGTTGCTTAAATGAAAGCGAGTTAGTGATTTGCGCGGAAAAGGAGGCGGAAAAGGATGCGGCATGTAGTGGCTGCAATTCAATCGTTAAGGAACGACGTGCCGAAAGGGTTGATCAGGGACCTGAGGAAATGGTCACCATTTTGCGTGGTGTAGCAGGAATCGAGAGTTCACTGAAAGGAGCAGGTCTTGAAGAGACTCGCGTTAGTGCTAAGGCAAAGCAAAGAAGAAAGAAAACTATCCCCAAACTTAAGCACAGATACAAGAAGGTTAAGATAGATGCGCCAATGCTTAGCCGGGGATGTGTGGTTGAGAAACATCCTAGAAGAGTTGTATGGATGAGGCGCTCCGTGATTGTGAAGAACAAGAATAAAGCCAGCGTAGGTACTGAGCGTTCGCAAAGGCGCGCAGTAAGTAAACACGGAAGAGCGTCGCGTAAGGCGCGCACGGTGAGAAAGAGGAGACGTAAGTTTGAACGCTTACATTGGTAATTGGGATGCGCGAATAAGACTGTGCATTGACCAAACGTAGTTGGGTTGTGATTGACGAAAGGGTTTTGTACAAATGTTTTTGGAACGATGTGAATTGTGAGTGCATACAGTGTGTTGCGTAGTGTTCCCGAAACCTTCAAGGACATTGACAATGGTTGTAGTAGCCTAATACGAATAACTGTTTAGGGTGGACAATCGGGCTTATAATGTGTCAGTGGGGTAATTTGAGTGCCTTCAAGACAACGATGGCATTGGATGACGAGAGTGGTGATGGTGTAGTGTAAGCTGAAGCGTCATCGTGGAGAACACCGGATTGGTCCTCGCCTGCAGACATCGGAGGGTTTGGAGCAGTTTTCTTCCGGAGAAAACTCTTGAAGAAGGGGGGCCATTGTCACATTTAGGAGGTGACAAGAAAATTACGACAAAAGAAGAGGAAGACGAGAAGCTTGGCATGACGTAAAACCACGACAGGAGAAGAAGAGAAAGACGAGGTGGAACATATAAAGGAGAAGGTGACGTGGACAAAGGGGCCCTGGGTGTTCCATCGTGAGCGCGTGAGCTGGACACGAGCGTCGCCGGCTTGTGTTCCGGGCGCTCCAGTTCACGTTCTACGGCATCGCACCGTAGACTCCGGCTGGCCAAAGGACCGGAAGGCAAGCACGAGAACCCGCAGCGGCCTGGGAGCGCCATCGGCTTGTGCACCGAGCGTCCCGTCCTACGGCACCGCACCGTAGGCCTCGCCTGAGCCAGATCCTGTCCCTGGGAGACGCTGGCCAGCGCAAGCACCTGCGACGCGCAGGTCAACGAACCTCGATCCTCCCAGCGTCAACGACAACGCCGGCACGCGTTCCTCGCCAGTGAAGGACGGCGTCACCGACTTGGACGCCGCCGCCAACGCCAGTGCCACCCGCCACGCCTCGCCTCATCACGAACCGGCACACGACGCCATGAGTTTGTGTAAGCGACGAACGCTTTGCACTTTCTAGTTGTTTTGTAGGCTGTATAATAGCTTTATTTCGTGAGGTTTCAGTTAGCGGGGTTCTTCTTCATGTTTGCAGTGGTTTTGGTATAGTGTGCTTTCTATTAGTGTATAATTAAAAAATGTGTGTGCTTAACGCTCCCGCCTCGTCCATTCTTTCTCGTCGACCGATGTCCGGAGATCCGTGACAGTTAGTTTCTCACTCATTTCATCTATGCTAATTTCGGGTGTAAGTGCGTGTTCGAGTGTCGTGTTCTTCTTAAACAGAGGCCAATCCGCAACTTCCAGCCTCCAACGGCGGGGTTTTGATCTGATGATAGGAAATGTGGTTAAGGGACTTTAGAAATATTGCCGTGATAATGAATATTCGGAAGGACTCGGTGTAGATACGGAAATTAGACGTTGTAATGTGTTATTGTGGACACATGTACACACAACGTAAAATTCCCAAAAATGATGAGTTTCCCTTAGCATGAGAACATAAGGCCCTATTAAGACATTCAGCCTGTGCACGTTTTTGCAGCCTACACATCGATTCATCAGATTGGGAGCGTCACGCAATAAGAGGGCAGAGATTTCCACTTGCCATGCCAATCGTGCCCTGCAAATTTTTGTGCCCTGGAGTTGGAAATACTTGCACGTATTCATTTGAGATCGCGAAACTGCTTTCGGTGAACAATAACTAGCCAGTGACGATATTATTCCTTTCAAACCGGCCATGCCCTCGATGGAAACACGCAGGCGACGCAATGCTGACCAGGGACTTAGCCAATCTCTTAGACTCAATATCCCGGAAGAAAAGGTGTTCAATAGAGCTCAATTTTTCTGGTGTTCTTCATGCTTTAATACATATTGAGGTGCCTGAGAGGCAAACATTTAGTGATGTTTACATCAACGCTATTTAAATCGTTGAAGTTAGCATCCTCCTCCAGGTCACAAGTGGCGCACGAATTCGCATTGCAACAAGTTGTATTGACACAGCGCAAATACCAGATAGAAGGCTATGCCAACATTTCTTGAGAATTGCTTTTACGAAGCAAATGACGGCGAAGCAAAAAGCCACTCTTGATTTTGCGGCGAAATGTTTGATAAACGCACCAGAACAGTGTCGAATGACAAGACAGCGGTGGGGTGAAGAAACTGTAGTCTATAAATGTGATCTCGAGCACAGCTAGTGGTGGTATGGAAGCCCCGCTCCACATGGTGAGTGGACAAGGTGACACCGACAGCAGACCTTCAGGCATGTGGAAGCCATTGTTCTGGCTTGCAAGATGGGAACAGTCAGCACTGCCAAAAATGCACGAAGCGTCTGAAGGTGTCTGCATACACGGGGAACACTCTTAGTGGCGTTCAATTCCACGCTATATGAGGCGTACCTCTGACATACTGCTTGGAGCATTGTGATTTAGCAAAACGCGCTTTAGCATTTCAGACCTCATGTTCAATTCCCGCTGTTAGTACAATCTAGTTTAAGTTAATTTAATAATTTACTCGCCAAGCTTACATCGCCATCACGGTACTTTTTATCCAGTAACTCAGCAACTTATTCTTGGTTTCTGCTCAGTTCTGTGAAACTGTTCCTGGGATGTTGCTGACATAGATAAGATATCTTTTTTAGCACTGAAGCTGTACATTGCTACAAGAATTCAAAGCATGGTAAGCTTGCTTCTGTACTTCATTTCGGGAATGATTTCATCTGCATGATTAGCCCAAGAAGTTCAAGCTTTTATTGACACTAGACTTGGTTGCTACATCGTATAATTATAGTCTAACTCTGGAGCCCATGTTATTATAAATAGATAACGAAGCTAGGAACCAACACCCATTGCGTTTAATGCCATAGCGCTTAGTTGTACCTCTTACTTTTACTCCAAGTCACGTATTCACAATGTATTTGTTTTAGGATGGACCACTAAACAATATGTCAAGCAGCACCTGCCACTCCATTCATGTACAATTCATTTTTCAGGAAAGTACCACACAAAAACAGTCTACCCTACAATCATTGAAGAACGTAGGGATGATGGATCTCTGGTACTGCGCATTGACCAAGGGCTGTCACTTTCTCTTACAAAGATTTCAGTTGCGACGGAGGCACTTCGACTTAGAAGCTCCGTCAACGGCGCAATCGTTCACCAAACTGTGAGCAAATCTATGTGTTACACAGTACAGTTCTTGAGTTGTCTGCAGAAACTGTAGGCTTTGGTCTGAGTTGTATATAGCTTCTGTGGTGCTACTAGTTGTCTTCCAATAGAGACCCAGCAAAAAACTCGACGTAGAAGGGACGTAGAAAGGATGTCGACTATTGTAGGCAAACTTATGATTACAGCGGACATGACGTATCCGATGGGCATCAAGTACGCTGCCAGATGTCCTCTCCTTAGGGAGAGTGCTGCCAAACTCCTCAACAGCTTCCTCAGAAATGAGCTTTACCACCACAACCAGGAATCGCTAAAACCGACCGTATGCTCTATAGTATTACGTTGCAGGTATTTTGAAGGTGTACTGGCATAAGTAGAGTCAACAAGTCTGCGGGACTTAGTACGCTGCAAGTGGTGCGGCGCAGCAAAGAGCGCCCATATGTATATCTACTGGGCATTTTCAAAGTTGTGTCATTGGCATTAAAATAGCGTATAGTAGTATACAGAAGACATAAGGCCCACGTTCGTATTTCAAGTATGCCTACCGTTCGATTCAGGCTTATGCACAAACAACAGCAGAATATTCAACATTGCTCATTGGCATGCTCGTTGGTGTTTAGAACACTGGCTCATTATGAGAGAAAATAAAATGAATGCTACGTACAGGAGGAAGATGAATTTTTGTGCTCGCAATGTAGCTATAGCGGAATAAAGAAAACGCTTCCATGGCTTTGCTGCAGACGCAATTAAAAAGTGCGAAAATGTCGTCGTTTCCAAATAGTAATTCACTACGCGAGCCTCAAGTCAGGAAGAACGTTGTAACACTCAACATGTGGAGAGAGCCTGCGCCACGAATACCCTTACAACACGAAAGATACATACGCGTATAATTGTTGCTGCAATAAAAGAAATGTAGTTAGAACCTGAAGGGAAATAAAACAATATGCGCACAGAGAAGAATGTCGCGTATGATTCAGGCAATAGCGAAAAAAATTTAAAAAATCACTTCGGTATATCCACGAAGTGAATCATGACGAGTGAGCGAAGCACTGGGGATAGTTCTTACCGTAAATCACCCGTTACATTGCCCACTGGCGCTTGTAAATGAGTGACAACGCGTGTGTACAGTATATACAATGTGTTTTTGCCATTGAGCTGCCGCTTCCCGCGTCCTCAACACCGGGGTACTAGCTTGTTGTCGGCGTCGCCGTTTTGCCTTTCGCGGGCGAGAGCGCATTCACGATCGTTTTCATCTATGGCAGAAATAGAACGTGTTGTCTAGAACGCGCTTATTCTTCATCGCCATCAGCGTCATTGTCATCGTTATGACGTATAGTGCGCACATTCCATGTGCTGTGCCGTGATGGCAGAAAGAGAGTGTGTGGTCTGGAACGCGCTTATTCTTCATCGTCATCGTCATCAGCCTCATCGTTATCGTCATGGCGTATAATGGCTACCTTCATGTGCTGTGCCGTGATGGCACAGCACATGCAAGGCACCGTCCTCGTCATGGCACTAGCTTTAAGGAGTTTCGCAGTTTCGCCCCTAAAACAATGCAAAAATGAATGGGCCTGCATGCGCTGATGGAGGCCATAGCTCCCCCTCTGTGTCCCTTGTTGAGCCGTGCGTCCAGTGCCGCGCTGTTTTCTTAACAGCAGAGCTGCTAACGTCGAGGATGATCACGTGTTGTAGATAGAAAATTATCATCATCGTAAACCGGCACGCGCCATTTAGGCTACACCCTTTTCTTCCTGTTCTCCTTTGCTACCAAAAGACGTGTGCCGATGTGTCCGGCGATGGATGCAATAACTTCATGGGCGAGAGAACCAGTACAGGAAAAGAAAAAAGAAAGAAATAGAAAGACAACATGCGCTGGCGAACAAAAAAATTGACAAGCGAGATTCGAACGCGCTTACCCGCATTCCGAATGCGAATGTCCTAACCACTCGGCTATCCAGGCACGTTATCAGAGCATAGCCTTGTATAGTATAGCACTGCAAGGTTGTTGAAAGGGGAAGTGAGAGTGAAAGGAGGTAAACAGGATGAGGGAACCAGCAAAGAGAGAGAGACAGCGATAGAGAGAGAGAAAGATGTAGAGAAATAAATAGAAACAGAGAAAAGGTGGAAGGCGAGAGACCGACTACAGATACAGAAAGAAACAAATTGGAAAGTGAAAACACAGAAAAAGATAGAAAGTGCGATACCGACTACACAGAGAAAGAAAGAGAAACCAAGGCATAGAAAGAAAATGAAAAAGAAAAAAGTCACAGTTTCGTCGCAAGGGCGAACCAATGAATGCGATAGCAACATATTAGAATGTCACGCGAAGAAATGCAAGCAGATCGAAACAAGCAGCGCGCTGTTCAAGCACAAAGGACGCATGAAAAGAACATACACAGGACGAGCGCGAACTAACAACATTCACAGCTCGACACTTAACGCGCTGCTGAAACACAAAGGACGCACGAAACGTCCGCACAGGTATTCGCAATGCCCACGAACTATAGGTGGCGCGCTGTACGATTCAAGATGGCGCCCGATGGAGGGTCAATCCGTTTGTTAGCATAGGAACAGGTAGGACGTGCGGACGTAACGCCCGTGCCACTTTCACCGGATGAAGTCATGAGCTGCACTGGAATGGATATGAGACCGAAATGCTTTCTCAAACCATGGAAGCCCGCCACCTAATTATTTGCCGCGGTGTGAAAGGTTATATTTCAGCTCCATTACCGTGCATAAGCGATGCTGTGCGAAACCCTGTGCGTGCTGCAGAAAACTTCGTGAACTAGAATTGACGTATGACCTGAACGGCACTCCGAGATACTGTGTACCGAGCCTGCCTGACGGATTTGCCGCAGTGGTAGGCCGCTAGCGAGTAGCGTCATCGCTGCTGCACGGGACCGAATGTTTAACGTGGCGATGGTTTGCAAACATACCCCGTCGTCATTACAGGAACGAGGAGTTGCTTCTTCAACGGAACACAAGCATTTAACATCCTATTTAGTAGCGCTTGTGTCCATAGGCGTGCGCACGAGGGGGGCAGAGGGGGCGGCCGCCCCCCCCTAGTCACCTGACAGAGGGGGGGCGCAAATTCTGCCCCACACATTGACTTAGTAATAGGAAGGGGGGGGCGCTGCGATGAACCTTCGCCCCTCCCTGCCCCCCCTGAAGGGGAACTCTGCGCACGCCTATGCTTGTGTCACAGCCATGCTCAGACTCAGGTCGTGCGCAATTCACTGCACTCGGATGCCGCAGGTTCGATCAGCACGATCGAAACATGAATATCGAAAAGAACACGCACGTATGCTTTTCGCAACGAATTCTTCGACGTTGCGAAAATGCGTCGAACAACTATGCCGATCGGAAGGTACCGGTGAAGTACAAGAGATGTTGGCGGAGAGGGGTGGATTGTGGCCGAGACTGCACGTTTCATCCCTCTAACCGTTTCGCTTCTCTGTTCCGAACTCGAGCGCTTTGGCGGCATGCGGCGCTCGATAATATCCACAATAATTGCGCTACGTGCAATGCACAAGAAAAAAGTATGTTTTTATTTTGATCTCGCTGAAGTATACTATACATTAAATACAATCAAAGTGACTTACGAGCGTGAAAAAAACATTAGCGCACGAGGGGACGTGAAGTGCAACTCGCTCCTCGTGAGTTAGCATTTGATCGTTCATCGTCGCTGTCACACTCCTTCTCACACACGCACGCTTTCACAGCCTTCTCCGTCCAGTGAAAAATCCTCATCGTCAGGGTGGTTCCTCTTAATATCATTGCTGAAAGCAATCTGAGAAATTTCCTCCGCCGAACGACTTCGATTAGTCCTCGTCACAACGTTATCTGGGCGCGCAGAACTTCTTGCTCTCACACCGGTCAACAAACAAATCGCTTGCAGAGTGCTGCCATCTATCAACAAACGTACAAAAGCAAGCGGCGCAGCGCTGGCCAATTTGAGATTATTCAGTTATATATCGCTAGCTCGCGCAACTTCCCGCCTACAATGTTATAAAATCATGCCCTACAAGAGCACTGACGAATGCTTTATGCAAGTAAAACAAGGTGAGTTTCAACTGAGAAGGTCAGATGACAGCGTTTAACTAACCTACGTCACCTACGTGGCTACACAAAACCTCGCGAAGCTGATATTTGTACGATGTGGGTCATCGTTGAATGCGCGAGTTGGCACGTATTTTCACGAAAACTTCGCGTCTCGCAAGAACGAATCAGATTTATCATGTCACGGAGGGCCCGGTTTGTTCACTGATGCAGGAAACATGCAAACTCGTAGTGTTTGTTTCCTGCTAACACAGCCGAACAAGTTAGCGACTGCGTAGGGTTACCATGGTGTCGTCTACTGATCATCCATGAGAGGACGCTCCTAAATTCTGCTAGGGGCGCGACAGTCTATGGGAATTGCGAATACACAGGACAAGCACGAAGTAACAAGTGTTGCAGTTGTTACTTAACCGTGTTTCAACAGCGCGCTCCTTTCGCGAACTGGGCCTCTGCAGCGAGCGAAGTGACCTTCGTGCACTCTAACTTCAACGCAATCTTTCCGGTGAAAGCACTCCACGTATACATCAGCGCGAATCGCGAGATGAGCGCTTGCTTGCTTGCATGGCTGACTACGCGTGACAAAGTACACGTTGCGACGCACGCTTCGCAACGAGCGGGGCGCCGAGCGCGCCTTTCGCGCCATCTCGCTGGTAATGCAGAGATCGCACTGAAATTACGCCGAGATCAGCGTACCGCCCGCGGCAAGTGGCTTATATAAATAGCTCGCCGCAAGTACGCTGAAGGACGTGTGCTTCGTGGCCGATCGGTTAACGCCGCGCGCTGAGGAGCGAGAGGTAGCCCATTCGATTTCACGCGCCGGAAAATGTTTTTCTGATTGAGTTGTCCTCGTGGCTTATATATATATATATATATATACATATATATATATATATATATATATATATATATATATATATATATATATATATATATATATATATATATATAAAGAATTGTAAACTTAAGGGCTCGTTTGCTTTGTTAAACACAGTATTAATGAGAACTAACAGACAAAGATGCCAAGGAAAGTATAGGGGAAGCTATTAGAAGTAATTGTAATGTAACTGTGAACAAAGGAAAGTGGACGAAAAGATAACTTGCCACCGGCAGGGACCGAACCTGCCACCTTCGAATAACGCGTCCGATGCTCTACCACTGAGCTACGGTGGCGGTCATCCCTCCATCCACTTTATAGGGTATATATGTGTACTTGAACTTGGGAGCGTCAGTCAGCGCCGCACCTGTTGCCATTACGGCGAGTGTGGAACACATTTTTTTGCCTGTAGGCGTCACGTAGTACGTGATCTTATTGCGAGCAGGCAGCTGACTAATAATCCCTCGCATACCACCTGAAGGCATCAAGTATGCCAGTACGAGACCCTCGTTATGAATGAAGGAAAGAATTGTAAACTTAAGGGCTCGTTTGCTTTGTTAAACACAGTATTAATGAGAACTAACAGACAAAGATGCCAAGGAAAGTATAGGGGAAGCTATTAGAAGTAATTATAATGTAAATGTGAAGAAAGGAAAGTGGACGAAAAGATAACTTGCCACCGGCAGGGACCGAACCTGCGACCTTCGAATAACGCGTCCGATGCTCTACCACTGAGCTACCGTGGCGGTCATCCCTCCATCCACTTTATAGGGTATATATGTGTACTTAAACGTGGGAGCGTCAGTCAGCGCCGCACCTGTTGCCATTACGGCGAGTGTGGAAAACTTTTTTTGCCTGTAGGCGTCACGTAGTACGTGATCTTATTGCGAGCAGACAGCTGACTAATAATCCCTCGCATACCACCTGAAGGCATCAAGTCTGCCGGTACGAGACCCTCGTTATGAATGAAGGAAAGAATTGTAAACTTAAGGGCTCGTTTGCTTTGTTAAACACAGTATTAATGAGAACTAACAGACAAAGATGCCAAGGAAAGTATAGGGGGAATCTATTAGAAGTAATTATAATGTAAATGTGAAGAAAGGAAAGTGGACGAAAAGATAACTGGCCACCGGCAGGGACCGAACCTGCGACCTTCGAATAACGCGTCCGATGCTCTACCACTGAGCTACGGTGGTGGTCATCCCTCCGTTCACTTTGTAGGGTATATATGTGTACCTAACCGTGATATATATATATATATATATATATATATATATATATATATATATATATATATATATATATATATATATATATATATATATATATATATATATATATATATATATATATATACGGGACATGCCAGCGGCAGCAACGGCGACGGCAAAAAACAGCTGACAGTGCCCATACAATTTCTATCGCAATAAAAGAAGAAAGCTAACTATGAACAAACAGCAGAAAAAGAAAAACACATGGATCAAGGAAGAAAAAGACATAATACAACATGAACAAAAATACAGGAGAAAATACAGAATGCATAGCCGGCAAACTATAGCAAGTATAGTTTGCCGTATGGCCTAGAAAAACCTATCATCATGAACCAGCACACGCCCTCTTCGTCATTTTCTTCATCCTCGTCATATTCTTGTTCTTGTTCACCAACTATGCTGAGACCCAGCCTTGCGCGACATTGTGCAAGCTGCGCTAATATTATGACATTGCCCGCCCAAAAACCTCGCAAACAAGGCCGATCTCACACACGGCTTACGGCAACAAACCCTAAATGTGTAATCTATAAGCCACTAATTATGCTCGACTTCGTCATGGAACGCTATGCACGAAATATTCTGTATGAGATTACCTTGCAAGACCCATATTAAATACAAATTTGAAAGTACCGTGGCACTTACTGATGCCAAGGTAGTCTGCAGGCTCCACAGTAATGGCGAAGTTTCAGTGTTTTGCTTACAGGTAAATGGATCTGAAATACAAGCATCACTGTTCGAAGACAAAGTAAAAATGGCCACAGTGTCCCTTACGATGACTTCTTATGGTGTCAAAGTGGTAAGAGCAAGTTTTGAAATATAATATTTCAGAGGCTTTGTCACTTAAACAGTTCTGTGCAACGTACCGGGCTAAGTGGTAATGGGAATCCATAATGTTGATGCGTATTATGAAATTCGCATTGCGGTAAAGTTACTCTAGAACTGTGTTTCATGGATGCATCTTATTGTCCATGAACGTGCTCATTGTATCTGAGGCAGCAAAAGCGAATATATATTGGGCGTGCTTATGCTTGCAACACTGTTTTGAAACACATTCCCTTTTAACTCTGAGAGACAACAGCAAACAAGCGAGCACATTGTTACTCACAAAAATATATACTTTGATAAATCTCCATATATTCGCAGAAAAGCGTACACAATTTTTTTATGATAAGTATTAAATATTGTTAATCAATCAGTGATCCTCCATGAGTATAGATATCAGGGATTTGCACCAATTCACAGATATACCAAGTATTAGTATTAAAATAATAAAATGCTTTGTTGAGCGCGTTGGTTCATTCCGGAATAGATTTGAGCTGAAACGGTCAACACACAAAAATAGAAGACGACTACATGAGCGCTCATGCAGTCGTCTTCTACTCTTGTGTTTAGTACATTTGAGCTCAAATCTATTCCTTCTATTCTTGTGTGTTGTCCATTTGCGCTCAAATGTATTCCTAGTATTAGTAGGTAGGACAGCCGCATGATACATGGCTAGAAAATTTATTAACATTGCCGCAGCTTGTTAAGTGCGGGCAATCGCCGCCAGCCCGTTACATATACACCATTCGATACTTCTAAGAACCGCCTCTGCAAGAAAACCCAGGTCCTCCAGTGGCGTAACCAGGGGGTGAAACTCCGGGCCCATGCCCCCCCCCCCCCCCCGAATTTTTTCCCCATGGCATATCGACCACAAAATGACACTACACCACATCTGCCTGCCCGGCCCCCATTTCAAATCAAGGAGGTGCGCCCCCCCCCCAAAAAAAATAAATAATAAAAAAAAATTTCTGCCTACGCCTCTGGTCCTCAGTAACATATATTGTACGTACTCGCGCTGCTCATATTCTGCGAGTACCAGTTTACCTAAAAAGGCGGACACATTTAAGAATGTTAATGCCTGTTGTATTGCCACACGCCATCCTTTCTTATCATTTTTATGTTGCGGCCCCATTAAAATTGTGACCGCTGTCTCGCGCAAACCACGCAGAATAACTAGGAACCATCTAGATAATCTTAGAACCTTCCGATGAGATTACGAGCATAACACGAACATTAGTTTTTTTTTTTTTTTTTCTGGAACTTACGTGGCTGCTAGCGATAACGCTGGAATATTCGATGGCGCATGTATAAATGCCGACACGCTTCACCGCTTGTCACTTTTTCGACGTCCGACGCTCTGTGGGGGGATAACAGTTTACAGCGCGCATTGCTTGTTGTAATTTGAGTTTCCGTTTCATGGTCACAAGTTCCGCCAAATAAAAAGTTTCACCTTGAAGACACCGACTGCTCTCTTTGTCCCCGTCACGACCCCGTGACATTATAAAGGAAAATTAAGTATTGGTGGTTTGCAAACGGAGACAATTTCGTGAAATCACGTGGACTAAAAATGCAGATGCCCTCAATTTTGGTAATATTTACGACTACGAAGAAAAAGTAAAAAGAACGAAAAAGCCACAAAACAGCGAGCTCAGCCATAAAAATATTCGATTCGTTGCTCTACAATGGGGGATCGGGAAAGCATAAGTTTTGCATTGATGACGCAGTAATGCCGTTGAGCAGCTGTCATTGTAACTGATATAAATATGCTCTAAAGTTCTATGTGGAAATCTATGGCTCACCTTTTTCGGCAATAATTGCAACTCGATATAAAGGTGCAACTTGATATAAAGTTGTATGGATTGTATTTTAATCCACGAAATCAATAGTCAGCGCGGACGTTACTTCCGTGACTTTTATGATTATCTTGAAATATTTTGAGATATATTTTTAAAGTTACCATTTGCAAAGTGCGTTCGTAGCTTAATAGCCGGGGCGTTGCTTATCAAATGTTCCGCTAAAGAAGAAAGTTTGGTTAAGGCTGAATAATTTCACAGATATGACTGAAAAATTGTAATTAATGGCATTGCAAAAAAAAAAAAGGTTCGAATTTGTGCGGACTGCTACAGTATTTCCAAAATTTTCACGATGTATTTTTTGTTTGTTTTCGATGCAGACTGGATTGCTCAACCCGACTGAAAGAATACAGCCCGCCGTTTTTGATCCGAAACGTGTTTTGGGAAGGGTACCACATATTGTACAAAGGATCCAACAGCCCCTTGGCTTAGAGCGGATTACAAAAGAAAAACTGCGAGGTACAAATGCTTAGCTAAGCCGAGTGTTTTTTTGAGACTTGGTAATACAACTTTCCATCGACGAAACCAATATTTTCTCTTAGTATTCGGTGCAGACTCTACGTAAAATGAGCATATTGCCACAAAAGTTGCATCTCATTATGTTCACCGCGGTTCCTAACTATTACGCTAGGCAAAACATTGGCGCTCATTAAATGGGTCCTGAGCCACTTTTTTTTCTTTTCAGTAATCATTGAATGAGCTCAGTATCAGTTTATTGCCTCAGAAATTGTTTTCCACAAGAATTTCGGAATCCGTGAAGAACGAAAGGAATTACAGGGATTTGTCACACGCTTTAGCCCTTTCGGCCCTGCGGGCGTCGTAAGTTGACGACACTGCACAAAAGTTTCCATTGCACCTCGGAAACAAAACCAAAAATGTTACTTCTTGGAGCAGAATATGTTGAACGATCCCCACTGCGATTGACCACACCATTGTGACATTACTGCGTAGTTGGCAGTCACAAAGAGGATGCTTGACCAAAGTCAATGGTGACGCCGAAGCGGGTAAGCGCCGTTTTTTGGGACGATGTCGCGAAGTTATTTCAAGGACTTCCACACTGCAAAATTCGACGCCGTTCAGACTTCATGTACTCTAATGAGTAGCGGGAATAAAATAAGGCATTTTTCTCACAATTAGGAAAACATGCACAAAAACCAATCCAACAAAGAAGAAAAAGAACTATGGCTAAAAGGTTTAAGAGCTTTCTTCTGTCGGGCCGACGAGCGCCTTGGAAGCAAAGTAGCCATACATGGCACGAGGAGAAGAAGTTACGTTAGCGCATGTCATGACCTGGAGCACGAGTAATGAAACGCGGTTGCTCTGAGGCGTTGTGATTGCTGAGGGCGCCATCGGGGAATGTTAGCAGACTGTGGAGTGCCGCGCCGGCGGGTACGGCACCCCGTGTCAGGAATCATATCTCAGAGAAACGCCGGTCTTCATTTATGTCCGCTACGGGTCAATAGCATTTCATCTGCTGTGAAAAGTTAACATCAAACTGGAGGCACCGACAGCTCGAAGAGTGTGAACACATCCCCCCTCTATGAAAAGAGGGCGCCATAGAAAATTTTAACGTTGCACTTGGCTTGTAAACTTTCTGCCGCCGACGACTGCAAGATTTGGCCGAGTGGTTCATAACAGTGTCTGCCTTTCGCAGGATGGGTTTTTTTGCTCCAAGCGCGGGGGGTGGTGGTTTACGACTCCTTTAAAGCGTGTTAATGTCACACCAGAGCAACAGTCGTCTAGTCCGTGAGCTTTCTGTTGCTTTAAATTCGCACAAGCAACACTTCCAGGTCATGAACACCGAGCATGCTGTGAGCTTGAGTTTGCTTTACTGACGGCCGTACGGTTCTAAGGAAATGAACAAAAAGCAATGTAGATGGCGATTACTGTTGTGCGACAAAAAGTACGTCTTCAGAGGCGCAACTGTGTTTACAGTCTAAATTACTCAGAAGCTACTAATACATTAAAGGAAAAAATCCGTACACAGGGCCTGTGTGCTCGAGCCAACGTTTCGACAAGTGGGCTTGTCTTCTTCAAGGCTAGAACTGCTCTCCGTAGAGCTAGTGTGTATGTGTGTCGTACCCTTTCATCAAATCCGAACAAAGGAGGGAGAGAGGGCAACTATGGATCCGGGATGGGGGAGGGGTCACCAGGACGCATAGTGTGAGTAAAAGGGAAGAAGTATTGCGAGAATAAAACGAACAAAAATGTGGGGGGGGGGGGAGGGGGGCAGGTTAGACGTTTCGCTGAATCGCGGTTGTCAGAGCAAGCACCACTTAACAATGGCAGGTTAGAAATTTCCGGAAGGAGGGCCACAGAAGAATGAAGCTCATTGATCTATTTCTGAATGAAGAATGAAGCTCATTGGTATGTTTTGAAATCAATGAAGAAATCTGCAGAAAAATTATTCTATTGCATAGTTTTGATGAGACAAGGTGCTGCGCAATGGACACAGGGACAAGGAAGTGAACAAGGACGGGCGCAGACTCGCGACTGGATTTTATTGAAAAGCAAACGCATATTTATACGAAACAAACTGCAAATTCATCTATGCGCATGCGAGGAACCTGCTTTCACTATCGTACAATCTTATGGAGGTATCACTGACGCAACTGTCTCTTTTTTTCCCTGATGAAGAAAGCCTCGGCAAGCTCACGTGCCAACTGGTCCCGACTTCGCCTCAGAATTTTCGTTGACGCCAGCAAAGGCTGGAACGGTTTGCCACAAGCAGCCTTCGGCTGCTTGTGGCAAACCGTGCCAGCCTTTGGCTGCTTGTGGCAAACCGTGCCAGCCTTTGCTGGCGTCAACGAAAATTCTGAGGCGAAGTCGGGACCAGTTGGCACGTGAGCTTGCCGAGGCTTTCTTCATCAGGGAAAAAAAGAGACAGTTGCGTCAGTGATACCTCCATAAGATTGTACGATAGTGAAAGCAGGTTCCTCGCATGCGCATAGATGAATTTGCAGTTTGTTTCGTATAAATATGCGTTTGCTTTTCAATAAAATCCAGTCGCGAGTCTGCGCCCGTCCTTGTTCACTTCCTTGTCCCTGTGTCCATTGCGCAGCACCTTGTCTCATCATGTACGACCGACTCGCCCAGCAACATGCATTATTGAAGCATAGTTTTGATATTGTGAATATAGCAGCAAGCGCTCGAGCCATAGAAAATTCAGGTAATTTTACTGATCACTCTACTACAGCGAAACCAAAAGTGGGCCTCAAAGTAGTTTCAGTGTATGGAAAGTCTCTTTTTAAGTTTCCAGATAAAAGGAAGGCGCGTAATATTAAGAGAAGCTAGTACAATGTGTTGCATAGCTTAGAGCTATATGTATTTCAAATATTTGTTTAAGAGAGGAAGAGAAGAGTTAAAAGCCTGCGGGCTTCTCCTTGACTGAACTCCGGGACAGTGCTTAAATACTGGGACCTCATCGGAGTAAGCCAACGATAAAAGAAAAAAAAAAGGAGATGTTCAAGGCCTATGTTTGTAAATAGCCAAAGGGTCAAATTTTTATTAAAACACCAGGCAGTGCTCGTGCGCGGCATTTAATGACTGGTGTTTTATGTGCGTGAGCATTCTGTTCCGACTAAATGCAGTTGCAGAATATTGCGCTAAATTGTACTTACTGGGGGTACAGCGAAACTCATTAGTATCTTTGAAAAGTTCAAATGACGACCTCACGAGAACTCAGGCCAAAAGTCCTACTCCGCATACAAACACACTATTTCACCAGTACTCATAAGCTGGCAATTATTGCCAACGTAGAATTCAATCTAAACTGCCAAAATTGGAGTTTAAATGAACTAGCTACCCAACAGCACACCTTGTGGGGATGTGGGGGGTGTTCCCTCTTCAATACCGCTCCAACCAGCTCCCTCAAAATTGACATGGGATGAACTCGTCAGAACTACCGAACGGAAGAAGCAGTTGGCCATCGTTTCGTGGGCCGAAAGAGTCGCTTCCCTCGTAGAGCCACCTTGAGGCGCCGTACAGGTGACTTTCAGTGAAATAAATTAGGTTGTTACCACCACCAAAAGTAATGGACACTTCTAAAAAATTAGGGCAACGTCTTCGTGTAGCGAGATTCGTCTGCCCAGGCCCGTACAATGTGCAGGTAAAAATGTTCCTGTAGCACTATAAGGAGACTGCAGTGTAGTTTAAAGATGTATAAACAAGAATCATCGTGTTTTCTGCTGAAAAATTATCATATGACTGTGGAGAACACTGCTACAATACCAAATGAAGTTAGGGTAACTCCATCAGAATCCACTCAGAAAAGATGTCCTATTTCACCCAAAGTTATTTGTTCGACTACTTATAGTTTTATTATTATTTATACTAGTTGGCATACTACATTTGTCAATCAATGATCGAAAATTTTAGAAGCGCCGAGCAAGAATGTACTCTTCATGGCTACTATGCTCCGTCTAGTTTCAACTTACGCCGCTGTGCCGATTTATAGAAGTTATTTGCGATTTCTCTAACATGATTTTATTTACCTTTAGAAGAACCCATCTGATAAAAGTGCTACCTTATTCTTGCACCCTTTCAGATATTTTACCTAGAAGTGACATCGACTCGAAAATGCCGGTCAAAGTTACCATTGAAGTGTACGTTGTGTCAGATGAAATCCACAACAAGAGATTTAATGATAAGGATCTTTTGGTCTATATATGCATCTTTATGAATACCGTAAGCACATTGACCTATGTCATTCTTGATGATAACAAAGTAATGAAAGTTAGACTGCGTCTTATGGGCATTGGGAATCAAGTTGCCGCACAATATGCAAATATTTGATAAATATTGCGTAGGTTCACAGAGACGTACGTAGGTAGTCCGCCAATAGGAAATATTGCAGTGAAGCTCCTACAGCAAGTGTACTGCTTTCCAATTGTTTTTTTTTAAATGCAAAAGCCTTAGACGCCTCATCACACGTGAAATCTGACCATCGGCTTATCGCGTCCCGCGATGTCGGGGGGCGAGTGATGCAGAAAATCAGCATCATGAGATGACGTAACCATACCACGACACGATGACGTCACAGATCGCCAAAATCTGTGACGTCACGACGTCGTCCGGTCGTCATAGTGACGTCACGACGTCGCCTTGACGTCAGAGTGAAGTCACGTCAAATGATCCCGTCATCACATCGCATCATACCTTGGTCAAAGGTGGTCCGATCACGGAGGCAATGTAAAACCAGGTGAGGTGCTTCCGGTCTTGGAGGCAGTGCAAAACTACGTTAGGTGCAGAAAAGGTGACGGGGCGGGATCAACAGATCGTCTGAGACGAAAAAGAAGACGGCTTTCCTTTAGTAGCTTTAAATAAGTGAATAAGAGACCCTGCGAGTTCTTGCATCGTCGGTAGAACGCTTTCATATTCTTCAGTTCAGTTCACAGTGGACAAGCGTGGGCGCCTGACAAAGTGTTCAAGGTAGTCGTTTTCGGACCGAGGCTACCTGGGTTCAAGCTCCAGCCCCGGAAAAAGAAGTTCTATTAAGGTGGCAGTTATCAAACACGAAAATTGACAGTCGGTGGTCGCGTCAACACGAGTGATGCAAAAAATCATCATGTCCCATATCGCCAAAATTTGTGACGTCAGCCTAACGTCACCGCGTGACTTCGCCTGGTTTTGCACTGCCTCCGTGATCGGCCCACCGAACACCGACGCAGTGCAAAACCAGCTGAGGTGCAGGAAGCTTGCAATGCCTGCGATCCTAGAACCTGTAGAAAACCACGTTATGAGCAGAAAGCTTTCGGAGAGGGGCGGGGAAGGATCAGTGCGTCGACTGAAGAAGAAGTAGACGGCTTTTGCCTTCGAGTGATCTTGGGCGAACGCTTAAAGGACCCTGTCAGTCTTTGATAATATCGATGGAGCGCGCAAACTGTGGGTGAGGAGGGTTTTTCGAGACACCACCAGCTACACAGGTGAATCAATACAAGCTTTACTTGAATATAGCTAATCAAATGGTAACTGCAATAATGGTGTTAATTTCACAATGCCAAAAGGCTCTAACGAATGTTCACATGCCTCCAACCCGCGGGTGTTCGAGTGCTGAAATAATAGGCTGTCGTAAACCGAGCAGGTTCTTTAGAAATTTCCTGCATCAGTGAAAACCCTGGGACTTTCTGCCACTCAGAAATATTAGCCATGTGTCTCCCATACACTCTTTGCGTTATTGTCGTGCACCCGCTATTTACCGGTCACCGAGGGAGGGTGGTTAACGGAGAGTTAACGTGAGGTTAGCGGAGCTTTCAAGAATAGAGCCCGAGAAAGCCAGATGCCGATTACTGATGCGTACCTGCATTTCCGCCAAATGTTCGATTTTTTTTTTCACAGTGTGCTTGGGGACAAAAACAAAAACGAGGAAAGAGAAATATTAGACCTTGCCCTTTCTCGCTTTCTCCTGTAGAAAACACCCCACGTCATCCCCGACACGACGTCACCGATGCATTCTTAGCGCCAATGTGCGGAAGCCAATGATAGGTTCGTCGCTTGGTTGAGCGCGAACGGTGTAGCTTATGTGACGTCTGAGATGCACGGCGACGCGTCGTTGCAAGATTTACTCAACCGACTCGATGACGGCACGCTTCTGTCTTTTGACATGAGAGAACTCACCTCCGCCCGTTTCATTGGCGACCTCCTTGTCCTTATAGTAACATTTGGCTTCGAGATGCGCTCTTGGTAGACCAAGAAAAAGGCGAAGCAATGCCCCGAGCGCTAGCTCCCACTTTGCACGTGACATAAGAACTTCTTTTCCTTTCAAAATGGACTTATAACGCTTGACAATATCGTCAACCATAAAATGTAGCGCACATACCTTACACTTGTGAGTGAGCCGCCTGTCCTTGCGACGCAGCATGTGTTCCACATTTTAAGCTTATCGGGGTCCCACGGTGGTTCAGAGAATTGGTGACCCGTGTAATTTGTGCAGCCGCTTTTGCAGTCCACCGCAAAAAAAAAAAAAAAAAAAATGGCATTGTTAAGTGGTGTTCCTTGACAGATATTAGAACTTTCTCCTAAGAGATAAAAATAATAATTGATGGCGTTTAACGTTCCAAAACCAGGATATGATTATTAGAGATTGCTTAGATGGGGGGCTTCGGAAATTTCGACCACCTGGGGTTATTTACCGAGCGCCTAAATCTAAGTATACGGGCATCGAGCATTTTCGCCTCCATCGAAAATGCGGCCGCCGCGGGCGGGATTTGATGCCCCCGAACTGCGGGTCAGTCACCAGTCGAGCACCATTACCTCTAGACCACCAAGACGGGGTTTTCTCCTAAGACACCAGAATTCACAAACCATGGCACGAAAAAGTAAGCGAGCTTCAAGCAACGTGCTATGCTTGCGTGAGACGCTTGTGCCGGCGTACGCGTGGAGCTTTGGAACTATGTTGGTTCTAGAAACGTTGCCCAGGGCCCAGGGTTATACGGATATGCACCACACGTGACTAGATGATAAGGCTTGATGGCGTACTCGACGGACGTGTCCTGTTATCCATGCCGTGACCTGTCAGTCATGTTTCTCATAGACTTATGTGCTCACGTACCAATCTCGGTAGGTATGCACAAAGTTATGGAGTCGACCTAGACAGCGCCCAGACGTAGGCAGCAATATAGATAGATAGATAGATAGATAGATAGATAGATAGATAGATAGAAAGATAGATAGATAGATAGATAGATAGATAGATAGATAGATAGATAGATAGATAGATAGATAGATAGATAGATAGATAGATAGATAGATAGATAGATAGATAGATAGATAGATAGATAGATAGATAGATAGATAGATACGGTCAAATATATTTCTGTCGTTACTAAGTGCTTCGCCTTTAAAACCAGCTATAAGGACAAGCTTCGCCTTTAAAACAATACACAACCTTACAAGAAACTTAGATAAAGGCTTCGCTTTGAAAACCAGCCATAAACATCACGGACACAAAAATTGAAGGAAACGGGGCGAAGTTTAAGGACTTGTCACGGACTTCAACCTTCGCACGTTGTTAAGATTTCTTTAAACAGATTGTCTGAAAAGAACATTGTTCTCTCTTTGAGCACAGTGCCGTTTTTTTTTTAATTTGTCAAACATGATTCTTTTTGTCACTCATACCAAGAAGCAAATGTTAGAAATTTTCAACGCGGTCACACGTCGAGGTTCTGTAACGTTCTTATTTATTACGATCAATTTCACTCGAGCGGATTCGAAATAGTAGTGGGATTAGCTGTAAAAAAAAATTATGCTCTCGCGCTTCAGATCTGTCACGAAACGTGTCATACTAAACATTCGGTCAGAACGTTCATGTTCATTTTGCAGATCAAGGCCATATTTATGAGCCTGGTTGGCCCTCGTGTCGAAATAGCGCTCGTTGGAGTGGAAAGAAGCAACAAGGCAAGTGTATATTTTGCTTTGTTCTCGAGAATTGGCAGACAAAGTAATAAAAGCTTTTGCGCCTTATTTTGCAGGCTCAGGAGGATAACTACGTTTTTGGCAACGAAAAGCTCATGAATGACATGACTTCCTTAGATATGCTTCGACAGTACGCAATGAGAAATTTGAAAAACTATGGATATCCGGATGTAGTGCTACTGCTGACAGGGTAAGCATTGCACACAAATGAAATATTTTTTCGCGGCGTGTTCTCTGAATTCATAATTATTTGCGTGTTATATCACTAGCATATAGTGATGGTCGCAATGTCATTCTTTGTGTAACCTCCTGTGTAGCATATGCGGATGTTTATTTTCTTTTCTATATAGATGCCGACTTTGAAAATACTGTCAGAGAAACATGTTTCCCTAAGGGATCGAAGCGGCGGAATATAAATGTTTAGGAAAAGTATGAGAGACAGAAGCCTAGATTATTTTCTTAAGCTTTCACCCTACTCACCCAATGTATCAGTCTGCTATGTGTTTTTGGTTTCGTTCAGACTCATCGGTAGTTAGTTATTTTTACTTCACATGTAGCATGTGTTGTGAGTGTTTAGGTTATATAAGGTATGAATGAATGTTTATTGTAAGTGTTAGCATATCATATCTACTGTCACGCTATGATTCTAAATTTAGTGGAATAGAACACCTTATAATGCTGCCCGAAGGGAAACCTGCATATCATATGAGAGAAGCATTTAATTACATTTTCTTTGTAGCTTTGTAAACTAGCTCCAAGTTTGCGAAAACGTTCTATGAATGTTGTTTAATCATTACATGAATTACTTCATTCGTGTAGCTCATACCAACAAGATGCCAAATTTATTTGGGAAACAGCAAGTTTGGCAAAAATTAGATTTGGTTTCGCAAATGAAGATCTAGTCAAATGCCTGTGCAATTTCTGTGCACTTTTAATATCTTCAAAGATTTCAAAACTTGCATTAATAATAAAATTGACGCGTTCACTATTTTTCAGGCGCGATGTTTACGAGAGTAACCACGGCGTGATAAACAAAAAGATTGCGGGTATGTATGTTTTCTGTTGGTGTAACGTTTGCTCGAATTTACAATGCGGCGAGTAACATTTCTTGTCTGCAAACAACAGTTTCACTCACGCGTTTTGGCATTTAATTCAGCCTCTAATTTAGCAACATTAACAACCAGATGTGTCACTGGGCATATTTTAAATGGAACCAGTACTTAGGAAAAGTAGCCAAAAGTATTCATGTTATTTAGGCTTAGAGCAAATCTTTTAGCCAAATACAACCGTGGCTCTATTGTGAATATATTTTTGAATATCATACAATACCAAAAAATTTTGAATTACCACTAGTGTAAAATATATAGCAGAATTTTTTCAATTACGGCAACGAGTAAATAAAGAAGCTACACAAGTTCAGCGCACTTGCTTGTAACTAGTCAAGAAGAAGAAATATTCCAAGGGTAATCTTTGCACATTCCAGCCAGAAACACAGTAGGAACTTTAAAGTGTATACCAATATCGCATGAAGCCCAATAGCCAACTTGATTACAATCGCTATTACACCTGTCCCACTGGAAGCAGTGAAATCTGACTGAATATTGACAGTTCAGCTTCGTTTTCTTGCGGATTTATATTTTTTACCCACTCACACAACAGAAAAGAAAAAAACATTCTGGAATCCGCATTAGAAAGAATTCGCGCGCTCATAGGGCAACACGACACACAACCGTTTTACGCGACCGAATTTTACCAGAAAGTGTTGTCTTAGCAAAAAAAAGAAAGTTGTATTCTACAACACTTCTTGCCAAAATTTCGTCAGGCGCCACCGCGTAGAAGGAGACGCAGATGGGGAATTCGCGCGCCGCACTTTAAAAGAAGAAGAAATATCTAAGAGCTTTGGGTTCTGCGTTGTCGACACTTGGAGCGCGTTGCTCAAAAAAAAAAAGGCGAAATAACTGTGATAGTTGTTAGTTCACGCTTGCCCTGTGTATACCTGCGCGTAATTTTCGAGCGTCCTTGTTTGTGCTTCAGCGGGAAGGTGCAAGTATCGAGCTGCGCACCGATCTTCGTGTTACATTTCAATTTTGAATTTCTTGCTATCGCATTCATTGCTTCGCGCTTGCGGCGAAACTATGACATTTTTGTTGTTAAGATCAAGCTGCAGTAAAGGGAATGTCACAAAAACGAGAGAAAAACGGGCTGTGAGATTGAAGGAGATTCGTCGATGGCACAGCAACGGAACGCAGACGACACACATGCGTTTTTCACGCCCATTCTTTTTACTTGGGTCTCGATGTCGGCAGACCACACTTTTTAGAACGCTGTCGGACAAAAATGAGGTAGACAAGGCACAAAAAAGAAGAATTCCTGGTTCTGATATCCAGTCATTTCGTGCTGCTTTTTGCGCTACCATTAACCCCAAGAAACAAGATATGCAAGCTAACTCAATCCTTCAGTCTGCATGTCGTCACCATACATAACCATAATATAACTTCTCAATATCGGAAGACTTTGGAATTCTATCTTCATTGAACAACAGTGGAGAGTCTTAGCTCGTGAATTTCTACCTTTGTTCCACGACAAAAAGACGTTGTAAGTAGTAGGCAGTGCCATTGATCTGCTACTTGCCGGCATCGAACTGTTTTTTCTGTCCACGCTAAGTTTCCTTACTACCCTCGGAACACGACTCATTGGTCAAAAGCACACTTTGAAAGACACTGCGAAGGATGTCCAACAGATTCTATGTGCTAGTGATCTTCGGCATCAAATCCGGTGGTTCCGACACAGTGAGTCAACACAGTGACTTTTAGGTGGATGTCTTACACTGTGTGATTACATTTTCCATCCACAACTTACATGTCCGATGTCTTATATTTATCACATTGATCTGTGGCGGCTTCTTCAATAGCCACAACGAATTTAACAAAATGATGGTGCACATATTTTTTTTATAGACCCGAGCAAGCCCATCTCGCACCCCGACAACTAGCCTACCGGCCGCGTATTCTCGCACCCAGACGCCATTTTTTTCTAGACTGCCGAGGCTTGTATATCTTACGCCAAGTTATCATGGCAAGCGGCGTCTCTGGTACTTTAAAACACGAGAAAGCGCGTCGTCTGGGCACCACTGCGTCGTCTTTGGATGCGAAAACAATCAGCGCAACAGGAAGATATTACTCAGCACTGTCTGTGAAGATCACAACACGACGCGGGAATCGTGCCTGCACGATGTTTTCAGATTGCACATATTTCCATCCGCAACGAAAAACGCCCAGCTGTGCCGCCAGTGGATAATTGCAATCAACAGGAAAGACTATGAGTCCAGTAAAAGTGTACAAGTAAGAACACTTACTGCGTTTGCTCATGCTTAACGCCAGCTATTTCGCTTTAGAGCAGTTATTTGCGTGCAGTACGACTGTACTATGCGGCATTAAATCATTGCCGTACCCTTTCGCAGGCCGCCTGCCGATAACACGAGATATTACGGCTCACGCGTGCACGCACACTGCGCACGTTTAGTACACATATGACGGCGTACTATCGCGATGCAAAGAAACATGAACCCCGGAAAGCATGGCTTTCGACTCAGTCGAACTGCGACATGCCTTCAATGTCGCTAGGCGAATCTGTGCTTTCAGCCGGCGCCACCGTAGCACTATAAAATCTTTCTGGCTGGCACTTTCGCACCGCGTGTGTGTTCCGAGTGCTAGGCGTGACTGGCAAATGAGAGCGAGAGAGAGAAGAAGAAGAAAGATGCATTCATATCAAGGCTTTGTATGGTTATGGTGGGTGGTTCGCCTCTTCCAGGGCCCCACTGGCTACAGCAGCTCGCCGAGCCTGGTCAAGCTGGTAAATGATAAACACATGCGGTGCATGAGAGCATGCCGGAGCGGAATTCTAGCGCTATGGTGACGCCGGCTGAAAGCATAAGTTCTGCCTAGCGACAGTCTAGGCATGTTGGAGTTTACTGAGTCGAAAGCCACGCTTTCCGGTGTACGCGTTTCTTTCCACTGCGATAGTACGTACCTGATAAAGTTGGTTCTGCAGTCTGCAATGCACGTGCTATAAACATTCCGGACTGTCGCGGAAGGTCTTCTCGACGTTTCACAAGAAAACAGCGCAAATTTCCAGGAGAGGAAAAGCGCGAAACATGCTTACATGGGGTTCCGGTTGGGAAGTGTCGCGTTTGAATTGCGGAGCGTCTGCTAGCATGGCAGTTCAGGGTGCTGCTTCGCTACAGATGGCATGCCGTGCTGCCTAAATATGACTGCACACATTGAACTTGCTGTGTTCTGGTGTATAGAGAAGAGCTGGCATAGTATCCTACAAAATTGAGGTTTTTTTAAGGTGGAGCTAGTGGGCAAAAACAGATGGCATGAAAACACCACGTGTATATTGTGAATTCTCTGTTCTCTTTGATATTTGCGGATGCGAAAGCATTGCGAGTGCTTCATTTATAATTAGCGAAACTTAAATTTATAGGCTAGGTATTACGACACGCTGATTCCCTGAAAATTGTGCAAGTTTTGTTAAGTAATAGTTGCAGCGAGAGGCGTGTTTCTGCCTAAGCACTATTTGTAACTTTGCAGGAATTGCGTATGAAGGTGGCGTTTGCACCGAACGACGTGTCTCTCTAGCTGAAGACACTCCAGGTGCGTTCAGCGGTGTCATCGATGCAGCGCATGAACTCGGACATAGGTGAGAAACAAGAAACTACTACTACATACTGAATACACGTTTTGCGACAGTCACACTTAGCAATACTAAATAGATTAATCGACTCAAATAGTACCCAGCTGTTTTTATGTACGCTTTATACAATATCCGTATAAAGCGAAATAAACTTTACGTTCCGCTCACTTATGTATATGTAACTACTACTTTGAAAGAAGGCGCAACTATTTCACGAATAGACTGATTTCATAAATATGCATTGCCATTTCCTACGCCTTTCACTAGTCTGGGAGCTTCACATGACGGAACCGAACCAAACAAACACATAGAAGGCCACCCTGGTTCACTGAATTGTTCGCCATCAAGCGGTCGCTTAATGACGTACGTCGATGGCGGACACCTTCGCTACAAATTTTCCAACTGCAACGAAAAGGAAATCCGTCATGTGCTTCGGTAAGTAATAAAATTTAAAATCTCCGCACAATGGTATTCAGCCTCCCTCATTTGACAGCTACAAACCGTACGTAAGATAAACGAGTTAAGTTCGTGTATCTTGTTGCTTTGAAGACACCGTGGAGATGATACACAGAATAACTATGGTTATATCATCTAAGCAATGTCTGTCTAAACGAGTTTGTCGTGCAAATCAAATCACCACCAAACATTTATTACATGGCTCGAATTTCAGTGTTCCTGCAAAAGACAAGTACCCGAATTCATTACGAACAACAATTACGGGAATTTTGTGCGTATTGCTGCTAGACTTAGGCGATAGGCTCCAGATAGCGTTGGTGTGACAGAGTGAGTTAAATAATGATAAGCGGGCATGATGGCTCGCCATGCTGTAACCCAGGTAACACAAAATGGATAACTGATATTTTATAAAAGTTTATCTGAGAGAATGAAAACGTCTAGAAAACGCCACAGTATAGAAGCTAAAGGTCCAGAAAACGTCCTATATGTCGTCTAATGTTCGGCTAGAATCCGTTTTCAAGACCATCCAGAAAACGTTTTAAAAACGTCGCAAGAAATCCCATTCTATAAAAGAGATTGCTAGATACCTAAAATATCCCATTGCATTATTTTTGAAAAGGCGTTTTCTAGACGTTTTTAAGATGCCATGCAAGATTTCTTTTCATTTTGCTGCCTGTACTTTGTGCATGCTATTAGTGCACGTTTATAGGAAGCCATCTCGGTTAAAGTAATCATAGTGACTTCATTCTGTAATTACTGTTACAGAGTAAGACCTCAGTAGATTCACAGACAAAAGTGCTCATGTAGTAATTTATTATTTAAAACAGCAACAATTTCTGTACACCATAGAAGTGTGCAAACCACGAAATGAGATGTAGCATGTGACCAGATAACATCATACTCCCGGTGAAACGTGTCTTTGACTCTCAAGCCCTCAGAAATTCGCAAAAGACAGAAAAGCGTGTCAAGGGTTTCGTTACAAAGAGATAGTAATGTGGAACAAACCATGAACTAGCACGCTGTCGCTGCACGGAGTCTCTTATCCACAAACTTCAGTGACAGAATGAAGTGGATGACACATGCCGTAACTTCTAACTATGCAGTTTTAGAAGTGGTTGCGCAAAGCTTTGCGTTACGTTGTAAGCAAAAATTAGCCGAAATGGGAGTTTTATAAGCTTATTAGCCCCAGAAACACCCATGCCCGAGGAATTTACTCCGTCATAGCGGAGTGTCGGCATATGCCGTCATTATGCTCCCATTGCCAAGTGATGACCTTATTATACTCCCCACGGGGTTTCTGCTCACGTGGTTACAAACTCCCGGTGGAGGTTCCGAAAACCACTTTTGGTAGAGACGTGCGTGCGTGTGTGTATGCGTCTCCGCGTCTGTGCAGCGCGTCCTTGTGAAGCATCAGTGCCAGTGGCGTGGTCAGAAATTGTTTTCGGGGGGGGGGGGGGGATCTTTGATCTAAAGTGGGGGCCGGGCAGGTAGATGACGTCGAGTGTCAATTTGTACTCTGTATGCCATGCCAAAAAATAATAAAGAAATGGGTTTGGAGGGGACGGGGGGCACGAGCCCGGTGTCCTACTCCTGGCTACGCCACAGACCAGTGTACCTGAAGTATTGCGACAAATGGCCGATTAAAGGTTTGTGCCAAGTGTAGGACTATTTGCCCCGCTGAACAGCTTTGGACGGCGACAAGTTTCACTCGCGCTAGCGTCAGACCCCGAGCTGGCTTTCCCGTGTTTATTCTCCCATCGAGCGGCCGTGCCCATGCATGCACACGAGTACAAGCCTCCGACACGCCGCGAATACCTCGCTTCAAAGTGCTGACTTACGAAGGACTGCGAAGAATAATTTGAACGGTAACAAAAGTAAGCTGTTGCGATCGTCAGCGGTTCCTTCTGGTGTCTCACCGGCTAAAACTTAGAAGCGGTAAGAAGTAGGCTTTGCTACGTCGTCGGCATCAAGCTGGCCGGCGGCCGGTGTGAGAGCTGCGCTGACGACGCGCTCGCCCCGACCGCCGGCGACAGTTGCTTCTGGGAATGTCACCGGTATTTCACCGGCTGCATCTTCTAAGCGTAAGAAGAAATGAACGCGGGTCCGCAGATCAAGTTCTTTCAACTCAAATATTCCCTATTCAGAAGTTGAACTGAATTTTTTGTTGCATATAATGCACAGGAAAACTGCCGGGGATTTTCTAAAAGTTACTTATTCTGAAATATTCGTTAAACTGACGTTCGCTGAAGCGAGAGTTCACTGGAATTATGTGTTAGTGATCCCCGATTGACCATCTGTATCCGTTCGTCTCTTCTAACGCGGTAGCGTTAAAGAGCTCGTTCCGCAGAAATTCTGGCGCCGGCATCGACGGCGGCGTCGTTGGTTGTGAGCGAAAAAACATGATCTTGTGCGTGACCGACAATCGAAAAAGAGGCAACTAGAATAAATAAAAAAAATATTTCAGGGTCCCAGCGAGGATCGAACCCAGGCCGTCTGCTTGGCAAGCAAGTGTTCTACCACAGAGCCACGCTTATGCTTGGAAGTACATTGAAAATAACATCCTCTGCTTGGAAATGCAGTGAAAAGAACTCTTGCTTCACAAACCCACGCGTCATGTATACACACGTCACAAAACAACATGTAATATCGCAGTAATGTTGCGTGGTACAAGCGCGCATTGCCATCCGGCGTCACAACACGTGAATATCATAACGACTTCGTGGTTTAAAGCCGACCACCCATTACAAAAGGCACACACGTTACGGCGCGTATTCACTTAACACCATATTGTGGGTGCATAGCAAGTATGCACTGAGTGGTTGAAGTACGCACTAGAGACAATATATCGCTATCACGTTCAACTCTTAAAGGTGAAGCTAAAAGGTCCCCCATTTTTCATCTGTTTTGTGTTAAACTATTCCTTTTCACCAAATAATTGTTCACGCATATTTTAGCCATGTTAAACGATTTTCGTGGATTCCAATATAGGTACACCACCACTTGACCGTATGTAATTCCCCAAGCAGAGATTTTTGATGGAAAAATAAATAATGATGGAATAATAAATAATAAATTATAATAAATAACTAAGTTCGACTGCAATGCAATGTACAACGTTCAACAGTTTCTTTACACCAGAGACGATAAACATGAACCCTCTAACATTTTGTTTGTGAATGACTTGTGTGCGCATTATCATGATGGTGTTAGTAGAGAGTAGGTAACACGTGTTAATTTGTCTTTTTGGGCGTCAGCGCCTTTGCACTACAGGATGCCGTATTCGTGTCAGGGATTTGATGACATGGAAACTTTCCTACCGCTTTCTAATACTTCGCACATTTCGCACATTTTTACTAAGATTGTTTTTATTAGGTGTACCGAGAACACAGCCAAAGAGCCTGCTCTGCCGCAATAATCAAGTGCGTTGCAAGCTTCGCATATTGCTCTGGCGGAGTTCATGCTAGGTAACCATAAAAAGATGTATGCATTTGCTCAACGTCAAAGCTGCAGGAAGAGCGGAGCAGTGACTCGCCTGTTCTTCCACGACCCTCGCGTTCACGGACAAGCAAGCGCTGGTGCGCCCAACGTGGAGCCTGCTTGGCGTCCATGGCGGGGAAGAAAATCTTTGTGAAGTTGTGCCCTCTCCCCTCCTCCTCACCGTCACATGACTGTTCCTCTCCTTCCTACCCTTTTCGACCCCCCTTGAACTGTACTGCTTAACACAGCAATGGTATGCTTCGCCCTCCGCCTCCTCATTTTCTTTCGCCTCACCCACACATCCCTCCTTTCCTTTGCTATACTGTAGTACACATGGCTATACATGCTCTGCCCCCCGATTCCTCCTTTTCTTCCCCACCCTCACATCTCTACTCCTCACACTTCCCTTTTCCACTCGCGTGGTATAGCATACTATGCATGGCCATGATATAATTTACCCTCCCCGTCCTCCTTTTCCTCCTCAAACGCCCCTCACTTTGATTTCGCACCCCCTTGCTATAATATACCATTCACGGCTATGTTGTACTGTACCTTCCCCCTCTTCCTTTCCCTCCTTCTCATCCTCGCTTTTCTTCCCCACTCCTTGCTATTGTATACATTAGGTTATGCTTTACTGTACCGCCTATGCAGTGTATTTTTGAAGTATTGTTCGATTAGCGATTAACAAAGAAAAAAAACACGGCCTACACTCTCGTGTTGCAGAGCTCGCGGCAAGAAATGCTGGGAAGTCAACGCTACCAAGATTTATGCCATAGAAAACGTTTTTCCAGGTGACTTACTCAAACCGACAGAATACTGCAAGAGGATTTACAAAAACAACAAGGTCTACAGCTCCGAGGTAAGATTGTGCATCAGATATAAGCATATTTTTCATGCTTCAATACGTAGAACCGGTGTAAATGAACGATGTTTGTATGCCACACTTTCTTAGTGAAGACACCTAAAATTACGCTACAGCTCCGCCAAAATATTATTTGAGATTTTATATAGTGCAACTTAAGCACTTTTTCTGCAAATAAATGAACTAACAATGGTCTCGTTTTCATTATATAACAATATGAAGTTCGTTATGAAAGCAAAGGATAATGTACCTGTGGAAGGCATACATTTCTGTAGGCACTAGCCTGCCGGGGTGAAACACTCCCTCTACAATCAACAAAGTGAAAAAAAAAACAATACGCATCTTTTGTTCTATATAGCAGTATGCAGCATACAGATAATAAAGGCAAGAAAAAAAGCAGGTAGTGTAATTTGCAGCTTTTATATACATTCCATTGATGAGAGAAAGTTAAAGTAGTACACAAAAGAAAGATTATGAGAGCATCGCACTATTGGTGCCAAGCGTGAACGAAGAGCGGAGATGGATGGTATTTCTTGTTCTTTTTATTCTTTCTTTTATTCTCTTTCTCTCCGTTTCTCGTGCCTCTTTGTTTTGTAGCCGTGTTTTTAATTTTTTTCTTTGGCTCTTTCTCTGTATTTTTTTTCTCTTTCTCGCTCTTTCTACCTTTCTTTCTGTTTCTTTTCTTTCTTTCTCTCTCTGCTTTTTTTTTCTCTCGCTCTCCGTGTGTTTTTATTTCTATCTTCTTTTCTCTTTGTGTGTTGCTGTCTGCTTATTCTATCTCTTTTTCGTGTCCGTTTCGGTCAATATCATTATGTCTTTTTCTGTGTCGTTCTTTTTTCTTTTTATCTTTCTTTCTGTCTCTTAATCTTTCTCTGCTTCTTTCTTTCTCTGTTTCTTCTTTCTGTCTATATATCTCTTTCTTCCTCTTTCTCTATTGCTCTCTGTTTTTTTTGCCGCTTTTCCTTGTCTGTTTCTTTCCATCATTCCATCTTTCTCTCTCTTTCTTTGTTTTTCTCTACTTCTCTTTCTTTTTATGTTTTATTTCCTTTATTTCTCTTTATTTTTGTCTTGTTCTTCCTCTATATGACATCCTCTTTTTCTCTTCCTATATCCCTTTTTTCTATGTCTTTGTTTCTGTCTCTCTCTTTGACATTTTGGTTTATGTTTGACGCTCGCACCTCCTGCACACGGTAGCAGGGCTTGTCCAATTGCTGTGGCGCATACCCAATAGAATAGCTTTTCTGGTGGCACCGCATAAACAACGGCGAGCTACAAAAGATTCGCTGCTACAAAAGCATCTTGCCGCCATTGACATTGACGACCAAGCGGACCTTTTGTTGAAGAAACGTTTTTGATTCACTTTTCTCTTTACCTCGAAATTACTACACTTCAAAAACATGTCAACACTCAGGAAAAGTGAATCTAAAAATGTTTGCATCTTCTGTAACTTTTCCATTCATTAGCACATACATTTTGCCCATGACACTGCCGTGTTCAGACATGGGATTTCAACCGAAATTTTGGCAAGGAAACCTTTTGGTATTCCGCGTAAGACATAACAAATATTCTCCGCAGGCTCGCGAATTGATTTATTCAAAACATTAACTGTAATTTTTAACAAGAATACTTTCAAACCTCAATAACAACATGTAGAGATTGACGACGTTATAACGGGTAACGACCCTTCTGAGCCTCATATCGAAGTTGCACAGAGTGACACTTTAAGAACACATATGTATGCAAATATTATGCACAACTAAGGCATGGTGACAATTCTTTTATTAGGGGACTGAGTTAGGAGAATGCCGGTTTGAGCTTAGCCGTTATCGTAGTATCGGTAGAGAAGCTTGATTATTTGTGACTGTCAAAAGTGTGTGAGGGGTGGTCACATTTCTGGCCAGCAGAACGTCAGCAATAAGCGTCAACATCTAATCGCCGTCGGTAATAGGAGGGAAAGACCACAGGTTCACATACGTAACAGCTTGAGGTGCGAGTCAAGCATAATTTAGAGACAATGGCGCGGTTGAGGTGGTGTTGAAGGGTCATAGTAACACGGTAGGTCAAGCTGAAGCAAGCCGGTACCACAATGAATAAGGGCAAAGTGGGCAGATAGAAAGTCCATGCCGAGGATAAGTTCGTGGGAGCATTTATCGAGCACGGCCAACATGAGGGTTGTGGAGTGGTTGTGGAGCGGTCAGCAACACTTATACGCGCGGAGCACATCACAAGCACCGGAAGCGTTCGGCCGTTGGCGACCTGGATGAGTGGTACCGTGGGTGGCGTTAGAACTTATCTTAAGGTGACGACGAAGCTCCGAATTCATCACTGATATGTGGGCGCCTGTGCCCACAAGAGCAACAATGAGGGCGTCGTCCACTTTAACGTCAATAAGGTTGCGTCGTGTCTGTAGTGTGGTGAGAGCATTTGGTAGGCAAGCGGTCGATGCAGCGTCACCTCCGGGAGCTGCATCGTATAGTTTTCCTGAGGCAGGCGTTCAGTCGGCAACGTTGGACGGCCAAATTAGGGCGAGCGTGATGATGGGCGACGGGACAGCGGCCAACGAGACTGATGTCCATGCGGGGATGGTGAACGACGACGATGCGACATGGAAGAAACGTCTTCACTGGTGACCTGTGGTGATTCGCGGTAAGGTTGGAAGCATCCATGGTGAGTCGCTGCGTGACGGTTGTATCCATAGGATGAATGATGCCAATGCCACCGGCTGTTGCAATGGCCGGCCACTTGCCCAATTCGACGGCGGTTAAAGCAAATGGGACGATCATCAGGAGTCCTCCACTCTGCTGGATTGCGAGAGTACACTCGAAGGCTCTGACCGTGGACATGTGGAGGTGGTGGTCGATGGCGGCCGATCAGTCGAGAGGGAGGGAGCTACGGCGCACACAGAATCCAGACCAGCGTTGGAAAGCTTTTGGTGCACGAGAGCATGCACCAGTGGTATAATCTGAGAGCTAGTCACAGGCACGGGAGCACGCATAGAAACAGGTGACATAGCTTCAAGTTCACGTCGGACTATCTTTGTCACTTGCTCTGCAGTTAGCGGTGCCTAGGTAGGGGACAGGTACGTCTTCGCACGACCATGTTCCTGCTGCGTTGGGAAGTCGAGCGTAATGGTGGGCGATACGCCGACTTTTTGCGGCCTCAAAACGCTGGCAATCCTTTATGATGGCATCCACAGTGTCAGTTTTTTCACGTGGGAAGATTGAAGGCATCATCTGCTATGTCCTTTAATATGTGCGCCACATTTCGGTTTCATCCATGCCGTTATATGCTTTTCGGCAAAGGGCAACCACGTCCTGTATATACGTCAGGTATGATCCTGTCGACGTTTGCGCACGAGATGCCAACTCCTTCTTGGCCGCTGCCCTTCTACCTGCCTACTTGCCGAGAAGGGTGCGCATCCTTTCATTGCACGCATCCAGCTTCCAATTTCTGCTTCGTGGTTTTCGAACCCGACTATCGCTATTCCTTTAAGGCAGAACAGGATGTTCCCCAGCATAAGCGTCTCATCCCAGCGGTAGTTCTAACTTGTACGTTCGTACAACGGCAACCAGCCTTCGATGTCGACGTTGTCAGTCCCGCAGAACGTGTCAGGATCTTTTACCTGAGGAAGCACAACAGTTGTGGTCGCAGCCGTTGTTGTGGTCGCCTCGGTGGAAGCGGGCCTCTCGTCTACCATCGTGGAAAAAGGCAAGCGCGGGCCGCTGCTGAGCTCCGTTATATTGTGATGTTACCCAGCGCTTCTACCAAATGTTAAAGGGGTGAGATTACAAAACGAAGAAATATATTTACGAAATATACAGAGGGAGTCGGAGGCAGCTGCAGCCAAGATGGTGGAACAGCAACAAGAGCGCTATTGCATTCGTCGCCTTTATCGACTTTCTGGTGCATTCCTGCCGTGTAACAATATATATATATATATATATATATATATATATATATATATATATATATATATATATATATATATATATATATATATATATATATATATATATATATATATATATATATATATATATATATATATATATATGAAGAAACATACATGACGCATTGCATGCATGTTTCTTCACATTTACATTACAATTACTTCTAATAGCTTCCCCTATACTTTCCTTGTCATCTTTGTTTGTTAGTTCTCATATATATCCTCCTGAGACCCGGCAATGGGACATCTGTCCAATATATTGCACATTTTAACACACTGCACCACGGCTTTCAATACGCTTGCATCCTCTGGGAAAGTAATTTCTCGGCTGCTTGTGGGACCCGTGCTGCCATCTAGTGAATATGGTCATCGTGAGTGTTTTTCCCGGCTCTCAGGAGCACTCGAAATGGCGGGGTTTAGCACGAACGACTTTTCCGGCTGCCGGCTAAGAAGTAAGTGAATTTAGATTCATTCTGGGATGTCCTAAAGCGTATTTAAGAATTGATTTATGTGCGTAAGAAGTTGATGCACACAAAGAAATTCATATCTGAGCAAAAAAACGTGGTAGTTTTTTTTTGTATGCGTTGCGTATTTGACAATGTCCAATATAATGGACATTGGGTCTCAATGACAACAAAAACACGACAGTACCCTCGTGCGCTCTCTTGGCGCTCTGGAGAGAGTAAAACGTTTTTCGCTGCAGTTCTCTCCTTATTACGTTTAAACTTCACTTATTTTCCTTTGTAGGTAATAGGCCCCGTGTGAGTGATGCCAAGGCTGAGAAAACCTTAGAGAATCTTGGTTTGGAAGCATTAAATAGAAGTATATTTGTGTTGCTAGATATCTTTTTCCGGTCACTGGCCTCAATTACGCCCTACTCTCTATTCCCCAAAAAAGTCCCCCTAGAGTCCCAATGTCCAACATATTGTACAACGTGCTGCGGCCAAGTAACATCATATATTGAAAAACTACGTGACACTTTTCACCTTTGCCCTCAAAAAGAGCAGTTCTGAAAGTTTAACAAAAATCCCTCACCCTAAATTCACCCTTATATATTCTTGTATATAAGGAAAGGTAAATCAATATGGAAAAGAAAGCAGAGCGAAAAGCCAACTCGCGAAAAAAAGCCGGCAGATCCCACGCACTGTGGGAATCGATGTAATGCGAAGCAGCAAGAAAGGAGCAAATCCTGCTTTACATAATTTGCATGTAATTTTTGACATGTTAGGACCTGTCATTTATGTTCGCCATACAGTCACGTCACGCAATACCAAGTTTGGTCTATATCAAGCTAACGAAACGGCCGCGAGCATGCCATGAGTGTGGCATGCAAGTCATGTCGCACATGACAAGTCATGATTTTCATATTACCACTTGTCATTTATGTTCTTCATACAGTCACGTCACTCAATCCCAAATTTGCTGTATATCAAGTTAACGAAACGGCCGCGAGCGCGCCATGAGCGTGGAATGCAAGTCATGTCGCTCATGACATGTGATGATTTCCATATTACCACTTGTCATTTAAGTTCGTCATACAGTCATGTCACTCAATACCAAATTTGGTGTATATCAAGCTAACGAAACGGCCGTGAGCACGCCATGAGCGTGGCATGCAAGTCATGTCGCACATGACAAGTCATTATTTGCATATTACCACCTGTCATATATATTCGTCATACAGTCACGTCACTCAATCCCAAATTTGGTGTATATCAAGCTAACGAAACGGCCGCGAGCGCACCATGAGCGTGGAATAGTTTTCATGACAAGTTAGTCATGATTTTTATGATATTCCCAGCCATTTACGTTCGTCACAGAGTCATGTTATGCCATACCAAATTTGGTATAAATCCCATTAACGACACGGCCGGGAGAGCACAAAGTCGTAGGCGGCTAGATAGATAGATAGATAGATAGATAGATAGATAGATAGATAGAGAGATAGATAGATAGATAGATAGATAGATAGATAGATAGATAGATAGATAGATAGATAGATAGATACGCTCAAAGTCGCCGAAGTTCGCTAAGAAATGCTTCGCATTTAAAAGAAACAATTAAAGAAAAAGGATGGTGTGAAGCGGCGGTACTATAGCCTATTCACTCAGCTACTGCCACACAAATTGTTCAGTAAGGCTTTGTGGCGAGCGTTGGAACTCGCAATCTTGTGGTGAGCGTCGGACCTCGCAAGATCCGTGCGGTGTGGTTGTTTATTCTCCGCCTGTTGATCTGCGGCGGCACGCGAGTGCGGGCCGCCGCCGCGAGAGGGGCAACTTTGCACGGACGTGTTGTCTCGCAGTGAGTCCATCCGCCACATGTTCTCTATATGTCCGGCTCCATGAAAAAGCTCGGCACTGGCACATGAAAGGACTTCCTTGAACGCACATGGGATTCCCAGCAGCGTGAACGGGAGAGCCTCGAGCCATTTGGACGTGGAACCCTGTGCTGTAAGCGCTGCTTTAACGTGACGATGGAAACCCCCCTACGAGCCCGTTTGTTTGTGGATGGTAAAAGGAACTCTGTGCCGTGAACCTTGTTATCTATTAAACTGTGCTTTTGCATATGCGTAAAACAACCTCCTTCGTACACTTATCTTCTTTTCTCTTACCTTCCCCCCTCTTGAGGCAGCGGCCCGCACTCGCGTGCCCCCCGCAGCTCAGCAGACGCAGATTATCCCTTTGAGTGTTTTCGCCGTACATGTACGGCATTGCATGTATGTTTAAAATGCGCGCCTTTTTCGATCATTTCTCTTGCTTGGCATGCGCTGCCACGCTCCGGGAATACGTGGAATTTTGTTTCTCCTTTGCTGTTTTTTTTTTTTTTACGCGGCGCCGGCTACCTCTTGCGCATCCGAGCGCGCCCGGGGTGTGGCTGGTGTAAAACACGCGCCTTTTTCGATAAGTTTTGTTGCTTGGCACGTGCTGCCACACTTTTTTTTCCAAGGTGGCGCGGCGGCTTTCGCTTGCGCATCCGAACGCGCGCACGCGGTGTGGCTGGTTTCGGTTTCGTCCTTCGGTTGCTTATAGCTTCTCGCGCCCGCAAAGGTGATGGCTGTCTGGTTTTTAATCTCTCAAAGGGTGACCGCTTGTGACTCTCTTGTTTATTGCGCCCCGGGGCGTGATTACATCTGTTTCCGTGCGACACAAAATTACGCAAACGACGCCGCCGTGGCTTTGCTTCCTGTTTTGGGGGGCTTGGAAAAACTAACTCCGTCGTGTTGGCGATAAGAGCATTTTGCATTTCCGAACGGCATTTTGCTTTCCGAACGGGCGCACAACCATAGAGTTTTCTTCCGTGCGCTAATTGACGCAGTTCGCTTACGCTATGGAAGTGCGCGCCGGTTGCACCACTGTTTGTGAGTTGAGCTGTGATTCTTTTGATGTGCCGTATCAGAATATCATTCATTGGATGTCATTTCGTGAGACCAGTATTTACTTACGAGTTCAGACTCGGATGATGATGAAGGAGCGACATCTAGAAAGGGTGCGCGGCGAGACAATCCGGATCGGATCAAAGGTGATTATTCCCCAATGTTTAGTGTTAAGCAGAAACATTTTTTACCGGAAATGTACTCAGACGCGCTTATTTTTGTATATCTGTGAGCCATTTTTAATACAATTCATAATTTTTATTTTTAAAAAGTTGTAAAGTGTTTTTTTTTAGGATTTTGCTTTATCTTACTACGAATAAACTATATGTATGTAACAACACAAATGATTTTTTGCCACCTTACGGTCCCGCAAAACAAATTTAGACAATCTTTTCCTTAAATAGAATCGTCCGAAGAATTTATTTCAGCAATAAAAAGTTACACATTTTCGCCCTGCATTTCGAGAAAAAATTCCGCCCTCAAAGGGTTGAACAACCATACCGCATGGACGTCTTGTTTTGCAGTCTGTCCATCCGCCGCATGCCCTCTACTGCCTTAACTCATTTCCGGTGTGATGACTGCTCGGGTCAGCATTCTAGCGCTGACTGTTCCGGCACCTTGGGAGGTCCAAACAAAGGTCAAAGGGTGCTTTGAAGAACGGTCACAAGAATGTATTTATCCGCTTCGTTCGCTTCCTACCATCATTGTCACACGTGGCAGGTTTATATAGTTACGCGGCCTCTCAACGCATCGTTAAGAGGTCTAAGCGATAGGTGTGGGTATTTAACGCGCATTATTGTCGATGCCTGAGCTGCTGAAATTTAGCTGCTGAAATATTTGTGCCTTTCTTGATTTAGGGTGATTGCGTCGTGGCCATTTCTATTTTGCAGGATTACCGCCTTAAAATAAGCTGTAAAATTAAGTGCTGCGCTCTGCTACCAAGTGGGAAATACGCCTGCGGTCTGCACCCAATGCTTGATAACATGGCTTGTGGTTTCAAAAAAAGTAAGAGAGCTCTTTCATGCATATATTCTATAAGTTAAGGTGCGTAAATCATTATAGCAGAAATTAAGGATTCATGCTCATCTTAATGCTAATCTGGCCTCATGCTTGATGCGGCTTTCTATTAACATTCATGAGTGTTATATGGACCTTTGTTGATGCCATTGGTACATTCATGGGATGTGATTCGGCGCAGCGTTCATGCCATGCAGCGCAGACTGTTAAAACAGGTTCAATACAGTAAACAAAGAAGAAAGCTATCCGCCAGAACATAAGCCTAACGGCTTCGAAATTCTTGTTATTTTTTTTAATAAGGCTAGTGGAGAGTGCTGTGCTCCCATTCGATGCGTGTAGAGCTTCGATCTCGTATCGAGCACCTCCACCAATTTGTTAGGGCGTTTATTTGCCGGTACTCAGAGATACTGCGTAATGGCGACAGCCACGGCCAGGCACGAACTCTCAGCGCGAGCGGCGTCCTTTTTGCAGATGACCCACAAGAAGGCTCTCGAGAGTGCAACCCACTTATAGGTTCCAACGCATCGCTACACTATCAATACCTGCGCCGATAGCCCTGCTCGCGCTGAAGAGGTTACCTGGCGAGGCAGGATGAATTGTCGCACTTGATGCAGTTAACGCTCTTCATGCTAAGCAGTGATGTAAAAAGTCCGGAAATTCAAGGACTAAACACGACGACAGGAAACCGTGTAGAGAGGAGCCACCACGTTACTTTCACCAGCGATACTGAAAAACATCATCTGGCGGTCCTGTGTAATAGTGACGCACATGAAAAGCTTGGATTTCTTTTCCACACACCAGTGCGCATTTGGCTCCTAGCAAATACCATTGCTCTCCTGCCGAGTCCGTAAGTTTGATTCTCCATGAGGATAAAGTTTTTTTTTATGGTGTTAGGAATCTAATAATATAATTGTTGGGGTTTTATGTCCCAAAATCACAATATAATTATGTGGAACGCCGTTGGTGAGGGTTACGGAAATTTTAACCAACTGGTGTTCTTTAACTTGCACATGAATCTATAGATACATGGGTCCCTAGCATTTTGCCTTCACTGAAATGCGGCCGCCGCAGCCGGGACCTGCTCCCACGCTCTTCGGGTCAGCAGCTGAGCGGAATAACAACCAGACCAGCGTTGCGGGTCGAGATGTTATGAACAGAGGTCGGATTTCTAGGCGTTAAAAAAGCACGCTTTAGGCACCAAAGATAGGCTGGCAAAGAATTGTTTTGGGCCTCCAACATCTTGAATATATGAAGCGGTACGAACCTTTGGATAGAAGATGAAGAAGCACGAGAGCCGGGGCAGAAAAGAAGAGAGGGATGAAGATAAAAATAAAGCAGATTAAGATGGACGCCAGTTCCTTACCGAAGCTTTAATGCTGTTCCGTTCTTTCGAGTAGGAACACTACATTATTTTGGCGCAGCCGGCAATCGAAGCCAACATGGGGGTGACGTTCTTCCTTGAGGAGACCTCCGCGGAGATCATCTTTTCGAAGTACGAAGTTCAAGATGAAGCAGCGGTGGGACTACCTCGGGAGCTCAACTCGGAAGAACTCGTGAACCTGGTTGTGGAAAAGGCAGCCGTGGACACTACTGGACTACGACGGAAATGTGCCGTGAAAGTGAACTTGCGTGTGGCGACCTTCAACGACCTAGTTCTTGAACCAGTGCGTCGAAAAGACTCAGGATCATGGTCTTCGACGGAAGAGGTGAGCCTCATTTTCAAAGCTCTTCAGATGCAACAGGAACAGATTGTTCAACATAACCAGATAGTGACGTCGCTTATAAGTTCTCTAAATGCTGAGAAACCGGTGACTAAATTCTTGGAACCTGATGTGTTCGACGGTGTGTCTTCGAGTCCAGAAACTTGGCTTGAGTTCTACGAATATGCCGCTGGAAAAAACAAGTGGCTCTCTGATGAGGATAAAATTACCAATATGCGCGTTTACTTGAGAGGGGTTGCACGCAAGTGGTATGAAATACGCATAATGGAAGACAGGGACGACTCTTGGAGCCAGTGGAAGCAAAATTTTTGACTGCATTCCGAAGCAATCCAGTACAAAAATGGAACACGGCGCTTAATTTCAAGTCCGAGCAAACCTCCCTTGTCGAGTACTTGTTTGAGAAACGCCGTCTTTTAAAGCTGGCTGAGCCTATGCTTCCATCTTCGGCCATAGTAGCCCTAATAATGCGTGGATTACACACTGAAGTGCTGAAGCAAGTGCAAATACATTCACCCAGAACTCTAGATGGGCTCCGGGAGTGTCTTCAGAACATAACATCTGCTTCTGAAAAAAACACGACCACTCACTCAAACAGTTTTTTCAGTCGGAGTAAAGCAGACTGGTTAAGCCGCGATCAGCGAGAACCGAGCCACCTTGCAAGTAGCACGGCTAACTTGACTTGGCGCGTTCCAAGAGGTCAAGTGAATGACATCGACACTGACACTCAGGAAGATTCGACGACAAAAAACTAGTGAACGAGGGTGATCAGTCCCACCCGATGACTCCAAGTGAGACTGTTTATTTAAATTGCTCTAGTATACTTCACATCACCGTCAAAGTAGGAAACAAACATATGATGGCTCTGGTAGACACCTGGGGCCTCTGTGTCTATAACTCCAAGCTGGTGGATGCAAGTCGCTTGCGCTGTGGAAGAGTCTTACGGGTACAAGGCTACGGTGGAAAAGTGACGTTGCATGATCAGTTGGCATCGGTAAACGTCGAATTCCAGGGTCATAAAATAGAGAGTGAAGTGTTGGTGATAGAGGGTGTGACGTACGACTTTTTTGCTGACAGGACCAGATATAAAGAAACTAAAGATCAACGTATACTGGTACGATGTGGTTCTAGTCGAAGGAGTGTTAAGGAACGAGACAAATGAGAGTAGACAAGATAACCTACTAGTTTTCAAGTGCGCAGACGATATCGTAACGGCCTACCCTGAGCTGGTGTGCATAGGAAGCTATCCTCAGGCGATGAAGTCTCACCAGGTTCCTTTCGAAATTGCTGACAAGACCGTCATCTGAAAATCACCTTACAATATGTCAAGAGAGCGAAAGATGTGGCTAAAGAAGGAGCTACAGGAGATGCTAGATGCCAATATCATACGACCATTGGTATCACCCTTCGCTTCTCCCATAACGATCGCACCCAAGGAAGACGGAACCTTCAGATTGTGCACCGACTACAGGGTTCTCAATCGTCAGACGGAACTCATACCATTTCCCATGACGAATATCGACACAATTATAGATGAGACAGGTGGTTGCAGACATTTTTCCCGCATTGATTTGTGCAAAGGTTTGTGGCACATTCCATTAACCGAAGAAACAAGAATGTACACCTCCTTTATCACGCCATTCGATCTCTACGAGTACAACCGGCTTCCTTTCGGTTGGAAAAACTCGCCGGCGTGGTTCCAGAAGATAATGAATGACGTCCTAAAGCCATTCCTTGGTGTTTTTTGCAATGTGCACACGACATTATAGTCTTCTCCAAAACAGGGCCTGAGCATCACATCTGTCTCGGGTGTTAAATGCCTTGAGCTTGGTACATCTCAAGGTTAATTTTAAGTAAAGTGCATTCTTTCAACGGAAAGTTGAGTTTCTTGGAAGAGTCTTCGATGGGAACACCAAAAGCACGAAGCAAGAGTCCGTCGAGAAGATCTCGCAGTTGAAGAAACCATATGACGTCCACTCCCTGCGTATGTTCTTGGGATTGGCAGGACATTTTCGATCTTTCATAAAGGACTTTGCTGTCAAAACTAGGTGCCTCATGGGCTTAACGCAGAAAGAAGTTCTCTTTGAATAGAATGACGAATGTGATAGAGCCTACCGTGACTTGGTGCGCAGAATTTCTGCTGATCCTGTTCTACGCATACCAGACTTCACTTTACCATTTGAATTGAACACGGACGCCTCACATTATGGGACCGGTGCAGTGCTGTATCAAAAATGTATTGAAGCATCCGGCCGAGAAAAGCGACATGTAGTAGGTTACCACAGTTACACCTTCAAGGCATCTGAAATTAACTATACTACTACTGAAAACGAAGCACTGGCTGTTCTGAAGGCCGTTACGTACTTCCGTACGTATCTGGAGGTACGAAGTTCCCTTTGTTCACCGATCACCAGGCCCTCACTCATCTCTTGAATATGACCCAAACTAAAGGACGTATCGCCATATGGGTGAATTACTTGCAGCAATTTGACTTTACCATCTCGCACCGACCAGGACCGCTTTTGACCGATGCGGCTGCCCTGTCAAGGTTGATGGTACACAACAACGCCGAAGAGTCCGAAGAAATCAATGAAGTGAAGCTTTGGGAAGGCTCCGAACAACTGGTTTTAAATGCGAAAGCATTTCTTAGTCGGGCTATGTAAGGCGTCCGTCGGTGTCCGCATCTCTCCGCTCTCACTCCCTCTCCCATAGCAACAGCTGCGGGCGCGCGCGCTTATCCTCGCCCCTAGCAACCGGAGAAGGTGGTGCGGGCGGAGTAGCGGAGAGTGAGTGGAGAGAGTGTAGGAGAGGGTAGGTGCAGTGCTTCGCCGCTCCTTCTCTCGCCGTTCGCTCTCTCTCCTCCCTGCGCCTCACTCGCACGTATATATATATATATATATATATATATATATATATATATATATATATATAAAGCAAATAAAGTAAAAAAAGAAAAAGAAAAAAAAGCAAACAAATAAAGAACAGGCGCTGCGCCGTGCTCCCGACCGGGCTGCAGAAATTAGGCGCCTTTAACTTCTTCGAACCACAGCCACCATATATAACTGGAGTGAAGCGCGCGCGAAATGCATTCGCATTTCCTCACGATTCCCTTCGGGGAGGTGGGGACATTTTTTTTACTGAAGGTCGCTATCAAGTCCCACCGACACTTGTTGCCAGAGTGCTTTATTTGTACCACGATAGCCCAGAATATGGAGGATTTTGGCGCACCTACAACAAGTTGGTCAAGAGATTTACGTGGCCTCACATGAAGAAAGACGTCAGTCAGTACGTTCGTTCATGCCACGTGTATCAAATACACAAAGTCAAGTATAAACAGCCTACGGGCACTATGATACTACCTTGCCACTCAAACGTGCCTTTTGAAGTAGTACACCTGGATTTCACCGAACTAAATAAGAAACGGGAAGGAGTCAGAAAAACACAAGCTTTTCTTATGGCCATAGATGAATGCACAAGGATGGTCGCGGCACGAGCAGGAAAAGAAGACGCAAATAGCGTTATAAGTCTCCTCGAAAGAGACATGTTTTGGACTACGCGGACAATCGTATGTGATAACGGCCCCGCGTTCAAGAGTGAAAAGCTAGCAAGATGGGCACAAGATCACAAGATATTAATCAAGTTCTGTGCGCCATACCATCCCGCGGCGAATGAACTTGCAGAACGTGCCATACGGGGCGTGAAACAGTACATCAAGATGTACGATAGTTTTCCTGGTGGATGGAAATGCTCTCTAGAAGCAGCCGTAAAGCATCATAATCGATCCTACACAAGTGGCTTGGGGTGCAGTCGACAGTACGCTTCTTCAGGAGAAACCCCTACTCTGCAGGCCGACGGTGAGTTGGGACTCTTGGAAAATCCCAAGATCGTCGAGGAGAGGCAACGAACATCACAGGTGGAGAGGTAAGAATTTTGTCAAGAGACATCGGTCAGACATGCCAGACATTCAAGTCACCGACCTCGTGCTAGTGAGGAAAGGAATAAGAGTTACCAGTGCCAAATTTCATGGGCCTTACTCTGTGACAAAGACAGCCACCCAGAACGGAGTTTTGAAGACTGTCTAGTACAGTGGTGAACGTGGATCAGTTGAATGAGCTTCAATTGGAAATGTCTTCAAGTATTACCCCAGGAGTGGTAATTAAAAGAAACCGGGAAGAGTGAAGCGGTACGAACCTTTGGATAGAAGATGAAGAAGCACGAGAGCCGGGGCAGAAAAGAAGAGAGGGATGAAGTTAAAAATAAAGCAGATTAAGATGGACGCCAGTTCCATACCGAAGCTTTAATGCTGTTCCGTTCTTTCGAGTAGGAACACTACAATATATGCACACTAAATTTTCACATAGGTGCAAAGAATTTCAAACGAAGACGTGTGCGGCCGGTATCTATACGACAACAAAATAAGAAACGTTGGTAATGATGATAAAGTTGAGAGCAGTTGAACATGGTCATGTAATTGTCATTTGTTCCGCACGATTCGTAGAACACTGACTTTCCCTTTATCCCGTAGTATGTTGAGTCGTGTGTCCACACTCCTGGGTGTATTGTCTTTTTCGGTATTACTGAGGAGGGCAAAGCAGGAGCAGATAGCTAGACCGCTAAAAAACCAGAAGGGAGAAAAGCCACCGACATTTTGAAAAGTAAATTACAAACAAAAAAAAAAGAGCCATGGACAAATAACATTTGTTGTCCTTTTTTAACACGAAAGTGTTTTATGGCGGGGTCCACCAAGACTTTCATGGCGTATTTCCGTCCCTGGAATACGTTAGCAAAGTAAACGCCACCACACGGCCCAGAATAATACGTGAATAAGTATGTAGAGTTGTCGAGAGTCGAACCCACGCTCACCTGGCTGTCGCACCGCGTTCCACGGTCGCCTAGTGAGAAGTCGCGGCCGCACTAGAGGGATTAGACGACACGCGTTGCGTTTCTCTTCGCGTTTCAGGACCCTTTAAAGGAGTGCATAAAGGGTGTTCATTATATGCTTGTTGCTACCATCATTGCGCGGGATTCACCATATCCATGTAATTGTTTACAACTTCAGCTACCGCAATGGCTTCAGTTGTCGCCACGGAGATGGGCCACTAGGCGTCAACGTGACGGGGTCACATCAAGAGGTGCTATATCTGCCAAACACCAAAAGACATTGCACTAGCTGCAATATATCAGCGCACTATAAACAACCAACTACTTCAGTGAAGACACGTTTCACTAACGTGTTATACCGATTCTTATCACGGAGGGATCAGTCATGTTTTCTTTATTTTTAATTTTTGTTTGCTCTTGACTTCCCTATCTCCCGGAGGCTCTCCGTGATTTCGCGTTCGCCAACCGTTCGTGTCATCTCAGCTCAGCGGCGTATGGTGGCAGCGCGTAGCCCTTGAATGATGCTAGCGGTTTCTTCCGGGCGTTGTTTGTATTAAAGGTCTAGGTTGAACCGCAAAGAGTTTCCAACAGCAAATATTCCCTCGTAATTGAAAAAAATCGTCGCAAACTGCCCTAGAAAGCTAAACCGAAGGCTAAATAGCGGCTAAATAAGCGCCAATTCAGAAATTAAGAGTTTATTGGTGTTTATAAGGATTTAGGCACGAACACTAAAATAGGCATTTATGGGTACTATAACACACAATAAAAGCCCTACATGAGCTCCAATGAGCTCCAATTCATGCTCATATTAAAGTAGGATGATAGGAAAACAAGGAACAGAGTAGACATTTGCCTAAAATCCAATCTCGTGTTACGAACCTGGCACGAGCCTTCAGCCAATTTAATTTACAGCGAAAGCTGTTATGAGATCACGACAACGGCCGTTTTTACGCCCTAGTTGTCCGCCGCCGCCGCCGCCGGTGTCCGTAATGACTATCGCGCGAAATAAGAAAACTATATAAATAAAAATACTTATGACAAAATGGGAATCGAACCCGGGCCCTCTGCGTGGCAGCCCAGCACTCTACCACTGAGCTACGCCGGTGCTTGAAATTGCGTTGCAAACTGACCCTATGCAGGCTTCATGTCGAGTAAGGAACCGCGTTAACGTGTGTAATAAAGTGTTTTAGAACAGTAAAGTAAAACAGGCGTCACACAATGTGAAATGCGAAACGAGTGAGTGGTTCAATGTTCCAGCCCATTACAAAAGCCTCAGGCATAATTCTTCATCGTCATCAGCCACAGCATCAACAAAGTGCACATAATGCGTTACAAGTGTGTAGCGGGTCTCACGCTTTGCTGAAAAATGACGAATAATGGCACAGCGGACACATCCCCACTACACAAAAAATTATGATGATTTATGGTGTAGTGGGTACCATGCAAGTGGCTTGTAGTAGTTGCCCCAAGAATGTTTCAAAAAAGGCTCTAGAAAGGCCGCTCTTGCAGCTTTCGCTGAGACTGTGCTGCGCGTTCCGCGCAGGCCTGGAGGTTTTTTCTGGGCACTGTCGGATATTCGGCTAGTAGACAGGCAGTAAGACGACCGCAAACACTACGAAGTAGCCGGACAATGTCATTGCTTTGAATGAAGTCGCAGTGAGTTCGTCGTGTCTTCCTTCACTGGCTGTCGTAATCCATCAGCACCACTGCGTCCTGAGTGAAACCATGTTATCGAAAATGCTTCTACGTCATTCTCTAATGGAGATGGATATGAACCGTTTAAAAGAGTCGTAATTTTGTATCTTGCAATATCTTTTTTGCAGAAATGCTTTCAAGGTGTCTGCACCAGCGGAAAACACGTCCTGACACACAACTCAAAAAAGTATTGAAGGACGAAATATTGAAAAATCCTAATCCGGATGGACATACTTAAAAATCTCACCGAATAAAAGCACCAACCGATATACAGTTTGTTTTTCGTCTTCAGAATACTATCAGGTTTTGTTTGAAAGGAGAAAGCGAAAAAATTCTGAAACTATGATATACAGTTTTCTTGTGTGTGGGAAATTTGTACATCCAAAAGAGAAATACAAATGTACCGTAAAAAAAGATGAGCGGCGAATATTTTCGTCCGATATGAAAATCTGATTTTTAGGCAAAATGCCACGGCTAGTTGTGCATCGCGGAGCGTTATAGAACAATAGCTACTACACACCTGCCTTTTAGAATGTACGCTACTATTTGCGCTAAGTTAAAAGCAAAGTAGACAATAAAAGATGCAACTTCTTTGAGGTATGCAACTTTAGCGAAATTTCTGACAGATGAAGGTACGTCTTACGCCGACCCATAATTTAGTGAGGACAAACGACCCCAATTTCTGTATAACAGGGGTCGGCAACCTGCGGGCCGCAGGACAGTATTATGTGGCCCCTGGCACGACGGCAGAATCCCTCCCCTTGTCACTTCCTATCTGAATACCGACACAAATGTTTTGACCCCTCATTGGTTTAGACGGGAACAAAGAAAGATTGCTTCCAGTTGTCCCCCGGCTTCACACTTGGCCAGATGACGTCTTACTAGTAATGTCAATTCACACATCCCATTGAATATAGATTACGATTATTATCTATTTATAATATATGTATTCATAATATATCTATTTAATAAAGACAACAATGATTGTCAATTCACCGAATTTTTAAATGCGAAGCATTTCTTTGCGTGCTGCAAGCACTCTGGCGTTTCTATCTATCTATCTATCTATCTATCTATCTATCTATCTATCTATCTATCTATCTATCTATCTATCTATCTATCTATCTAGCCGCCTACGTCTGAGGGCTCTCGTGATTGCCTTCTTAACTTGAGGTCGACCAAAGTTAGTATGGGAGGGTAAGAAGGTTTGACGAATATGTCTGGCTGGTCGTGATATGAATCACGTGAAAATCCCGTCGCGTAAGTCGTCAAACTCATTTCTCCAGACATGTGTGGCTCAAACACGTATACAACGGGCCGCAGTATGCGGGTATGCGCCACAGGTGTTTGACAATTATATTTACCCAGGAACGGCGAGGACGGACATTGGTAATTTAAAGCGAGAGCTTTACGAAAAACTGACAACGGCAGCGTTGATCCGACGAATGCAAATAGAAATCAGAGTACCGCAGGAATCGAACCCACGCAATCTGCGTGTCAATCAAGTATTCTACCACAGAGCCACGTCAGGTCTCGAAACTGCTTTGGAATGACCAAGGCCTACTGTTGTGCAGGCGTACTGTAGGTGAAACGTCAATTGTGGTTGCAGTGGTGGCTATCTAATTTCCAAAACATTACGTACGTACTTCTATGATGACGGAGTCATGTCGAGTTGACGTCAATCGTGTACTTAAGTGCCATCCACTGTAGTTGGTTAACGTAGCACTATCCAGGGGTACCATTTTCGCGATCACAAGCGCTACATATCAGCTTACCGCTTCCGGTGTTGGTAATACGCATGTTTCTGTTGGCATCATTACGCAACTCTAAAGAACTGGTTATATGAAACATGTGCGACTGTTCAACATATATCTGTGCGCACAACATTTGTACATAACTTTAGCGTCATTTCATAACGTTTCGCTGAATAAAAAATTACACCATCTCCCGCTAAAGGGAACCATGTGTAGATGCGAAGCAGCGGGCGCTAACGCTTACACTGGCGGCGGCGTTGACGCTGGCGCCCATCGCGGCGTTGCGCAGGAGAGAAACCTGGGGAGGCGCAAAGCACGCAGTGATGGACCGGTGTTTCCTACTGGAACATACCAATCGCTGCTAATGGGCAATGAGAAACAGAAGACTCCGAGTGGACACAGAAGACCCGCAGTCCGCTTTTAGTTAACGCGCATGCTGCGAATTTTTATTGTTCAACAACGCACAGGAGAAATCTCCCACCGGCACTACCTTGCAGGTCAAGATCCAGTGCCTATATATACGCCAGTGAACGTTTGCACAGCACGAGCAGTGTTTTCAGCGGCGAAGCTCCTTAGGGCATGGGTTAGCCCCGCGTTGTGCATCGTAGCCACCTCTAGTACTCGGAGTGCTCACTAGATGGCGATGGCGCTGCGGCGCTCGCTCCATTCTGATGCGTAGTGGGGTGGAGCGAGCGGCGCTCGCTCCATTCTGATGCATTCTGTTGCGCAGTGGGGTGTGGACGCCGCAGGGAGGGATGCCTAGAGGAGAGAGACGGGGGAGCGTAGGAAAGGAGGTGCGTGGAGAGGTTTGTGCATGCTCTATAAGGGTGGTCACACCGCACACCACCACAGGATTGAGCTCCGCTGTAAGATGCTTCGCATCTAAAAATTGCAACCTAGTCACCTTACCTCCGCATGCTTCGCACAACATCTATTCCCATGGTACTTGGGATCTGCCGAATTTTAGATGCGAAGCATCTTATGCTTGGGGCTCCCGTGTCCGTCCCGCGTCCCGCGTCCCGCGTCCCCCGTCCGCCGTCCCCCGTCCCCCCGTCCCCCCGTCCCCCCGTCCCGCGTCCCGCCACTTTCATGAAGTAGGGAAGCACCCATTATGCGAACCAGAACACTGTAGTAATATGAAGGCCGTCAACCCTAACACAGTCATCAGAGTCATGGCCGAGAGCACAGAGAGGCTGCTTAGCAATGGCTAGGCAGGTGGTGTTTGTCGCCCAGGTTGACCCCATTCCTTGAGTCATGGCCGAGAGCACAGAGAGGCTGCTTAGCAATGGCTAGGCAGGTGGTGTCTGTCGCCCAGGTTAACCCTATTCCTTGAGACATGGCCGAGAGCACAGAGAGGCTGCTTAGCAATGGCTAGGCAGGTGGTGTCTGTCGCCCAGGTTGACCCCATTCCTTAATCTTGCTTACATGTGTTTGGAGGGGGCTTAGTCCTTCCCGCGTCCCACACCACCACAGCGCGTCCCCTCCCCCCTCTCGCTCCTACGCTCACCCCCTTTCTCTCCTCTAGGAATCCTCTACTCCACGGAGCGGCCCCCCGCGTCCCATACCCCCCCACAGCACATGCGCCTCCCCTATGCTCTCCTACGCTCAACCCGTTCCTCTACTCTAAGAATCATCTACTCTAAGGAGCGGCGCCCACATCCCCACAGCGCATGCGCGTCCTCTCCCCCCTCTCTCCTCTAAGAATCCTCTACTCCACGGAGCGGCTCCCGCGTCCCACACCCCCCACAGGGCATGCACGTCCCCTCCCCCTCTCTCTCCTCTTCTACGGTCCCCCCCCCCGTCCTTTCCTCTAGGAATCCTCTGCGGAGCGGTGTGACAGCTGCATACTCCGCTGGGGGCGCCACGGTAGTTCTGTGGTAAGAAAATGACGGAGCGCGCGCGGATCATTGTCTCTCCTGTGCAGCGCCGCGATGAGCGCCCGGACCACTGCCGCGAAATGAGAGCGGCGACGTTCCTCCCGCTCAAGCTGATTATCTCCCCGCTGCTTCGCATCCACACATGGTTCCCTTTAGCGGGAGATGGGGAATTTTCTTCTACCTGCAACAACCCCCCCTCGTGGATTTGACGCCTGGCCCCCACCATGTCGGCTTTATGCAACTCAGCCCTCCGCCTCAAAAAGGTCGCCGACGCCAGCTGTACAACATCTTGGCAATGGTAGGCGTAACACTCCAAGCAAGTTAACTAACATCACTGCAACATCGTATGTTCCCATGCGCACTTTCATATTTCTATAATGCTGTTGCGTACCTCAAATTTTGTCCCCAGATCAAGTTTTTAGATGTGGTCTTCCGCATCCTTTCCGGCTCTGTAGTTCATTTTCTTCCCTGTTTCTTGCGCCATGTTTCGGGTCAAGAAATGGCACGCAACTGACGTTACATACACTACATTACAACTCGAGTAGACATAAAAAATGTTTGTTGCAGTGAGGCTTTCATGGTTTAATATACCTTGTGTGCCAAGGTTATTTGCGAGCGTTTAATTGAATACTCCCATGTAACAAGTGTCGCACACCTGGTAATACTACAAGGGCGTAGTATGAATATATGAAAGCACACACGTCGTTAACTGTATAAAATTCTGACTAAATGCAAATGGAATTATACAACATGACCGCAGGCGTCAGTTACAGGAGCAGGGAAGCCGCTAGACCGCCTCGCCCTCCAAACTCCAAACTTTTCCACGATGAGGCAGAGAGGGGGGATGGAGGTTGTGCTATCCTAGAATAAGACGTCCCCACAGTAGAGAGTTCTTGGTATATTTTACCTGGTGCACTTTTTCATGGATAATTCGATCGGCTCTCCTATGCAAACGTTTCCTCGCTAGCTTGTGTAAATGAATAGCCGGTGGGGTAGTGTACAGAGAGTAACACAGGCTGCGCTCAGATTACGGGATTTACATGAATCATCTGGTCACTGGCTACGGGCCACTACCTATGTGCTGCTTATCGATGAATGAGACCATATGGTGGCACAAGGGGTGCCTGCCATTTTATATATGATGTACGGCACTGTTTTGAAAAGTCCATTAAAATTTTCGGGTTAGGAAAATGTTTCTGTTAGGAAACAAATGCTCGTACACAAGGCACAGTAATCATAATAATATTTTTAAGAAGAAGAAGAAATGGTGTTTTACGTCCCAAAACCACCATATGATTATGAGTAGATGGCTCCGCAAAGTTTGACGAACTGGTGTTCTTTAACGCCCACGTAAATCTAAGTACACGGGCTTCAAGGATTTAACCTCCACCGAAATGGGGCCGTCACGGTCGGGATTCAATCCCGCGACCTTATGGTCAGCAGTCGAGCACCGTAACTACTACACCACTGTGGCAGGCGGAAGACATATCTACGCAAGACATATCCTCAAACTTCCATTATGTTTGTACGTTTGCATATGCGGAGGCTCTTTAAATGCCAGCGCCCTATGATACGTTCAACATAATTTTAAATGATAATTTTTCGTCTTTTTCGGTTTTTTTTTTAAATAATTATATCATATGCCCCAAAGCGACAGCCGAGTTATTAAAAAAGGCGGGATGAAATTCACAAACGCTCTTGCCTAATACCTGTAAGTAAGAAAAACATTAAACTGATTCTCAACCCGAACGCGCCGTAATCCATTGCGGTAGACCTTTCACACTTAAGAAAGGAAGTTGTGCACTTGATTGTGTTTACTTTGAAAACGTATTCCACCGCTCAACCAAACAGCTTGGATTGCACAGAACGAATGTCAAATGGTTATCCCGAAGATGCATCAAAAAAAATTTTTAGAAGGCTAGTTTCCAAAAGAATATTTCTAGTGGAGAAGAACACAAATCGAAAAAAAATGAGACAAGATAAAATCATCGGAAAATCAAAGCGAAAAAGATAACCATAATACGGATAATAAAACCAGCTGCGTGAATATTTTTGGAATTTAGATTCTATAATCTTGAAGTCTTGACCGACCGGTTTTCACTCGATTTATAATTTCATGGGCGCAAATGTGTTTTCGGATAACTAACTGTCGCTTTGCGTTCTAACAAAAAGTTCTCAACTTCTTTAGAAAATAATGCGTTTTAGAAGTGTTTGGTAATTACTGGCCCGCTTGCCGATTGACGCTTAAGGCAAATCACAGTCAGTATTTTCGTAGTGTGAAAGCTTTCCCTACGTAGAGCCAGTTGGGAGAGTTTGTGATCTTACATTAAACTGTATCTTGCTGCGCCGTATCTTTCCATATGTAGCCTTGCGTATGATTCGCTTGCTTAAATCGATCACAACCTCAAAGTACGCCGTGATGACACTGCTAACGGCATCAATAACAGCATGCTAGGCGTGTACCAACAACAGCTCGATGCATTATATGTGCATCGGTATAATTTATTTCATTTTTACCGTGTGTCATCACAATGCACATGAAATTATGGTGCGCTGGCGTGCTGAAATGCGACTGAGATTTTTTTTAAAATACGCGCCCTTCGTATACCGAATGCATTGTACTTCGACATGGCGTTTACAGCCATGTGGAACTCGATAGTTTCTTGACACATCACCTATACGAAATGTCAACGTTCGGTAAAGGATATACCAGCCGAATATATATCGCGAGAGTTAAAGTGGATAGTGCAGCTGACAATGTCCTTCCCCATGCTGGTATCCTTTCTACTTGGAGTTGCGACAGGTAAGTAATCTCTCGTTGAACAGTGTAATTATTAAAATTACGCCACATTTTGAGGTTTCCCCTGTCCGACGTTTTGTGCACTATTGTGTGCACCACTTGCTTTCACTAGTTGTGAGGACTATTTGCTAAGAAAATGCAAGATTCATTGACCCTTTGATGAAATGAACTTCCGGCATAATGAATATGCCTTCATTGGATTTTATTTAGCAGGGTACAGCTTATTATGGTCCCATTGCTAAAGGCACTACCATGTTCAACGAATAGTTCAACGTGCCGCTTTCCACGAGCCAACACAAAAGTACAATTTTTCTTTACTCAACGTTAACATAACAGGAAACGAATTTGCACTGTATTTCTATCTTGAGATTTGGCTCTATGCAGATACAAAACACCAATTACTTCAGGATATATAGATATTTCATTACAATTTAATTGGAATTAGTGGCTATAACACACATGACTCAACGTAGTATGAAATTATTTTTGCGAAAATAGAATATTGAGTGCATTACAATAATGTTATGTCAATTTGACGCATTTGCAGACATTTCTTTATGGGTGGCGTCTGAAAGGGTTAATGTTTTGACATGCTTTCAACTATTTATGGTACGACTGCTCGCTAGTTGTGTTGTTTTATTTTTTCATTCAGTTTATATAGAGAAAAAATGCCTAGGTTGGAGGGACTAAAGGCAGATTATCTCTGCCTGACTAGGGCCTCTCCACCCATACATTTGCTCAGATGCAGTGGAAAGAAAATACGGAGATAATTTTTTTAGGTATACGAAAGCCAAATTCACAAAGTAGAAGCATATCTGTAACATACACTTTAAAATATCACGCCACAATCAACAACAATTTCTTCATATGTCAAGATAAGAAAGAAATGTGTAAAAAACTGCAACAAGGAAAATATTAAATCAGAACACTAAGTAAAATACAGTCGTACACATTTGAAAGAGGTCTGCATTGCATACTGCTACAAAATCGCAAAACAACAAAAAAGGAGGCAGAGAACGACGTGGAATGAAGTTTACAAATCTGGGGCTGGAGTTTCATGCCAATGCGTGAAATAATTCTTAGTCTCACGAAAGTCACAAAGAAGGCGAGGTTAAAGCTAGCCTTATCATTAAGATATGATTGTATCAGTACAGATAAACTAGTTTCTGAAAAATTCGGCAGATGCCACGTACCTTGGGAATCGGTGTTATGCGAAGCATACGGAGGGAAGGTGACTGGGTTGTAATTTTTGTATTGAGCGATACGCTACGAAATGACGCTAAAGATATGTACACATGTTGCACGCACAGACATATGTTGAACAGTCGCATATGTTTTATATAACCAGTTCTTTACAGTTACATGTGTATTAACAACACCAGAAGCGGTAATGATATGTAGCGCTTGTGCTCGCGAGGATGGTAGCTCTGGACACTGCTACATAAATCAAATTTAGTGGTCGGCGCTCGAAGGGACAGTAAACGACCCCGACGTCCAAAAATTGTAGTGAAGAGAAATATGCGCACTTTTGCTATGTGAACATGCTGCCGCAAGAATTTTGCGAATACGTGCTATAATAAGGAAGTTGCAGGGTTTAGAACATCCGTTTCCGCTGGTTTCAAATTTTCGCACGGCCTCGCCACCCTTCTCCGCGATATGGATGTATGCTATGCGTGGCCTTTGGTATGAATGGATGCTATGAGCGACGCCGACGCTGGGGGGTAAGGTCGCCACCTGGCAGTGTGTTAATGCGTCGACAAGTTTGCACTTTTCCTATTCTAAACGCGCCGAATGGGACGGGCGCGTAGAAACGACGCCCTGAAGAAACTAATTGTGGCTTTCACAGTTATGACTGGCTTTCACAGTTATTCCTCACCTTGTCCCAAGCCGGTGCTATCGCTGCAAGCTACCATATGATATGCAATTGCGAACAGTTTAATCGGAAACTAAAGCGTAAACCTTCTTCTTAGCTCCTACCAATGCGGCCTAACTAAAACACTCAACACTTCTGCACACTCATTGACTTATAACAAATTGGATATAGAGCAGCGGTAATCCTATTCCTTTGCGATCACAGAAAATTAATTTCCTAAAACAAGAAGAGCGTTTGGTACGTCTTTAAAACGTTTAGTGGTTCCTGCCCGTATTTTCGTCGAGGATTATGCAAATTTCAGGCCAGGCAGAGTATAATAAATTCAAGACAGAATGTTCTAACGTTAGAGAGCCCGTACTCAGCGATAGCCTTTTCTGCAATGCTGCAGCGCAGAGCGTGCAAACGTCACATAGGCGGCCCACACCGCAGAGAACATACAGTGCGTGTTTGTGATACGCGGAAGGGAATCTCTACAGCAGAAGCGAAAGACAAATTTCAGTATATAAATAAATGATTGCTGTGTAGAAGTAAAAATTCTTCTTAGTTGATGGTTTCCCACTGAGAAGCCAAAAGTTACCACTGTCGAAAGTGGGGGGGGGGGGGGGGGGGGCTCCGCCCCTCTAACTTCTCTCAGTGGGGGGGGGGGGGGCTAGAGCCCCCCCCTTGCCCCCCCCCCTGGTAGATACGCCTATGATCTTACTTCATCATCTAAAAACGTGCTACCATCAATATTGTAGCAACAAGCTACCTTCAGTATGTAAATACTGTAAATAAACGTTCCTGTTATCAGCCCCAGCTTTTCTGCTCGACTTCGCCCTCAGACTTGGCTGGTTCCGGTCCTATGGGCAGACCCCCCGACTACATCAGCGCTAGTAGACGTAGAGCCAAGCACATTTAGAACAAAATAAAGAAAGAAAAACACGGTTGTGGCGTGCGCGATGCATTGCATCCCGCCGTATGTGGGCATGTGGAGGAGCCGCCACGATTTCATGGTGTTTTTGAACAACAATAACGACTGTCAACATCGGGTATAACGAACTTCCGTGTGACACATAAAGGCGTTAAAAGTCCTTATGATAAAATAAGACATCGTTGTATCCAAAGAAAATAGTGCATCCAGAGGAGCGTTGATCACAAAATCCCAAATAATATTTGCTAGGAGTTGAAGGCTCCTCAAGAAAACGCGCAACGCAAAGACATTCCGCCGTTCTTTAAACAACTTTGGTGTGGCCCGTCTTGTGGTGCCACAGCGGTAATAAATTCAACTAAGCATCTCCCGCTGTTTTCTGGGCACATGACGGGTCGCACTTCTTTCTTTTTCATCGAGCGGCCTTGCCCTTACGCTGCGCACCCATGTTTGTGAAATATAAACATATATGACCTACATGAACGCGTTTACACCGTGGTACTAAAAAAATAAAAGAAATGCCAGCCCTGCGCGGAAAGCACAGCACAATCACAGCGAAAGTTGGTAGAGCGGCATTTCTACAACCCTTCGTAAACTCTCTTAAGGCTACTAATAGAAGTACACTTGCAAATATCCACTAGGCAATAAATCATAAGTTGTTTTAAGTTGGGAAGTATCCGCTACGCCATTATACGTCATTCTTCATAAAAGCGAGGTACCTTCTGTGCATTTGCAAGGCATTATGTGCACATTCTTGATGCGCTGGCTGATGAAGATGAATAATTATGGCTGAGCTCTTTGTAATGGGTCGGAAGCATTCAACGAGCCACTGGTTACGCAATTCGTATTGTGTGACGCATGGTTAAAGCATTCGCATTGTGTGACGCCTGATTGTTGTCTTACTCTTCCACCACACTACATTACTTAATTGTACGTTAACGTTGTTCCTTCCCGACATAACGCATCCATGGGGTCTTTTTCCGAAGGAGTTACAAGCACCGTCATAGTTCTGTTGTAGAATACTGGGCTGCCACGCAGAGGACCCGGGTTCGAATCCTATTTTCCCACGGTTATTTATTCTTACTTCGTTCTTTTCTTATTTCGCGCGATAGCTGTTACGGACACCGGCGGTGGCCGACAAGTACGTACGGCACCATTGTTGTGATCACAAAACAGCTTTCACTGTAACGAGTGCAGCATGATGACACTCGCTATTAAGGCGTCATTGAATTTTGTGGAGGTTGAACAAAATCTTTCTTCGAGACAAGGTGCAAAAGCTGAAAAAGAGGACTGTACACAGAAGAGAAATTGAAAATTTGACAAAATTTGGTGCCAGAAACGCGTATATGTGGTCGCGAGACGCGCTTGCCATGGTGCAGAATTCGAGCTGCTGTCCCTCGAGACGTGCGTGAGTGCTAGAGAAAAAATATGAAGTTTTAGAGTTAGGGACCCAGGACACTGAATCCCCGAGCCGAGTTGGGCAGGCTGCTCTTGTGTTCGGAGGAACATCACAGTTTCAGAGAAGGGTCAAACGCAGGCGGCGCACGTTCAAATGCATGGGGCGGCACACGTGGCGAAACTAAAATTATGCAAGACGCGGACCACACTACGTCGGGGCCCGCTATGCGTCTGCGTCGTCTCGCTGGCGACCGAAGACGCATTGAGGACCCGCGCTAGTTTCCGATTTTAGATGCGAAGCGGCACTTTGACTCACGTGTGTAACGCCGTACGTTACGTGCATCAGTACGAATGCGCTGCAACGCGTTCCCCTCGCCGTAGGTGTTGGAGCGTTGCCAAGTAGGTCACGCCACAGCTGCGCGTTGACGTCACGCTCCCCTCGAACGCTTCCCTCGCAGGTGCACGCTGACGTCACTCTCTCCCTCACCCGCAGCATGCTCGTGGCAGCGCCCGCAGCTGCCGGCTGCTCCGCCCGCTCGCAACACCTCTGACCCGCCTCCCATGTCTTTGCGTTTCGAACAAACGTTTACTCGAGTAAACGCTACACCGAGTTTCGCATCAAATCGTTCTAGGTGCTGGAAGAACGCAGTTCTTCTGCGTTCTTCCAGCACCCGCGTCGACGCCCGTTTCAACCGGGTCAACGCCGTGCGCACCGCTGCTGCTTCGCATCCCATCAGGGTTCTCTTCGGGGAGATGGTCCAAGGTTTTTCAGTCTTAGGACAAGGCGCACGCAAGAGCCCAAAATGTGTTTGGTTCAGCGCATGTAGCCTCATGGCCCGAAAATTTCTTGGGTCTCCAAGCTCCTTGGTGCTCCAATTCTAAAATACTTAGATTAAAGACACCATGCCGATGCCGCCCGATACGGGCCTTAGGGACGGCCACTACCTGCAAAGAAGCGAAACGCTAACGCATCACTTTGACAACACACATAAGAGATTCTGCGTTGATTTGTTTTTTTTTGTTTTTTTTTCTAATAATAAACTTCATTTAGGCAAGTGTACCATGACCACTTCGAAGTGTCGTTTCCTGGCTTCCGGGTTGGCATCAAATTCTACCGTATTCGCTCAGATCAGTCGAAAAAAAAATTCTTCGACACTCTTGCAGTGCGTTTGATTTTAGACAAGAAAGACAATGTACAATTATTCCAAAGGGCTAAAAGCCGGTTTCGGTTGGTATTTTAAGAATAGCGCATGTGTTCGTGCAGTAAAACAAAAGAGCCACTCGACAGAAGTATTGTATTTGAGCCTCAAATCATAAATTACCCAGTATCTAGAAAACGTATAGTCCGCTCAGCATGTTCATTGCAGGGAGATAAGTGATTTATAAATCCACAAGATTACCAAGCCACTTTCCGACACCTTCTCCATTCGATAATGAGGCAAACACATGAGATTTCCCTATATATTTCGAAAATAAACAGCAGATTTCTTAAACTTATATGTGTGTTTACATTTTAACGAGTTGTAAAACGGCCGATTGGTGAGAGTAGCAAATGTGTTCTTAATTCTAGATTTTATCACAGCAATCTCGCAAAACAACACATAAAATTGAGTTATTTCACTAAAAACCCCGAGATTTATTAAAATTGCCATTTAATCATCCCCTAGAGCAATGGTCAGCAACATTTTGTGCCCTAGGGCCGAGTTGTATGAAGTCGACACGGCGGGGGGCCAGATGGCAAATCGAGAGGGCGGGGCGGAGGGTGTTTTTAAGCGAAGAGAAGAAATTCATTGACAGTAATGTCCAAAACTGGAGAAGAAATTGTTTATTTTTAGCACGCATGGCACAATGTTGCAAGTTACATACATAAGTTACAAAAAAAAAACAACTCTTCAATGCGACTTTTGCAGCTGAACATTGCTAGCCAACTTTCTTAACCAAAGAAAGCAAGTAAATACGTTATCTGGCTAAGTGTGAAGATTGGTGGGTAAAACCCACTGAAAGATATATTTCTTTCTTCCTGTCTAAACCTATTTGAGGTCAAAACTGCCATGTCGGCCTTCAGATAGGAAGTGAGAAGGGAAAGGGCTTTGGGTTATGACGTCGGGCTGGGGGCCGCAAAATACTGCTCCACGGGCCGCATGCGGCCCGTAGACAGCAGGTTGACGACCCCGGCCCAAGAGGACCATATTATATAACATTTTTTTTTCTCTGAAATTGCCCATAGACGGTAAGTTTTTAGCGGGAAGTAATAATTATTTGCCTCTTGGGGACCCACGCTGATTGTGTCGTTACAATAAATTGAAACATTTCCGAATAAAAAAGTATACAGCTTCTAATGACGTTTGGTACAGGTAATGACGAATTTAATCTGCGTGTTAATTTATAATAAAGGCATCCCCATTTCCAGATCGTTGCCGTTAAAAGAGTGATGTAGCCTTTACTGCCAAGTGTCGCCTTTACTGCCAAGTGTCGCGAATTTCCGACATACCGAAGAACTCCGAGCAAGCAAGTCACCAAATATGTGCCGCCTTTAATGCCGGCTGTCAAGTAGTCACGCGGAACGTAGCTATCAGCATGGAACATCTAGCGCCGTCTCGTGTACGGTATTCTATGCTGGAACCAAGTGTTGTGTAGCTGATGGCGGAGGGCGCGAAGCACGTGCAACAGCTCTCACTTCTTCGTTCTTTCTCGCCTAAGTGACGTTGGTTCAATCTTCTATATATATATACATTTTTTTGGTGTGTACGCACCCAAGAGATGGCACACGACATGTTACGTAGTTTTGAAGTACGTTTTTCATTACAAGATCCTCGCTTCTGTGGCATGTCGCGCATTCGCGACATATCTAAAAGTATGCATCAAGGTTGCATTTTAGATAACTTAACTGCGGAATCAATAAAAGGCTGCTATTTAAAGCTGGAAAATGAAAACAATATATTTTTCTTCGACGGTTTCATAATTCAGGCGTTAAAGCGGCAAGCATGCACAGCGTTTACAATAGGGGCAAACGAGGAAGAAAACCTGACATCCTTTGTCTTTCTGTCAAACCTGATAGCTCCATTTAAGAAATAAATTACGAAACATGCTTCTATGTCGTAAAAAACTCAAGATCTATTTTCAACTTTTAAACTTCCGCTCATAATGCGTTACCTAACGGAGTGCAGATAAAAAGAACAAAAACGCAACAGATACGAAAAGACACAGTATGTTTATCATGTGTCTTTTCTCGTGACAAATGTAAGGTTGCCAAAACTTATATGTTTTGAACTGTAGCACCATTCAGCATACGTTTCGAAGTGCTGGCCAGGTGTTCCAGTCAGAGAACTGGACGCCAGGTATCGCCGTATAACTTAATGATGACGTGGCGAATGATATTCTTTCTACTGTACTAAGATGAACACCGAGGCAAAAAATGCAAAGTGGTTGCCCTAAATTATACACTTATATTTCGCCAGGAAACCAGGACGCCCGTACTGTCTATCCGATGATCATCGAAGAGCGCACAGAAGATAAGACTCTCCTTCTTCATGTTCACGATGGTCTGTCTCTTTCTCTCACCAAGGTGAAAGTTGCGACTGAAGCGCTTCGCCTGAGAAGCAGTAGAGACGGTAGAGAAATTAACCAAATCGTAAGTCGACGTCACTATAGGTATTTACTCGTTTACGTAGGCATTCAAGTTTACGGAGAACGTCAAGTTACACTGTATTAACGTTAAAATAATATATGGATATTACCTTCTCACATGTGCACCAGTGAATACCTATAAAATAGTTAAACTGGTTGCGCCATTTCATGTCTGCCATTCTATCTTGTCTCATCTACGCTATCATTCTTCTTTCCTTAACAGCAAAGAAGATAAAATTAACAATTGTGAATGCACTTGGACATGTTACCCACTCCAAAAAAAAAAAAAAAACGAAAAATTTGCTGGAACTTTCGGAACAAGTTCTTGTAATCATTATAATTCCCTCTTCACATTCCACCTTCGAAAAAAATTCGGTAGATCCCACGTACCTTGGGAATTGATGTTATGCGAAGCATGCGGAGGGAAGGTGACTGTGTTGTAATTTTTTATCGAGCGAAACGTTACGGAATGACGCCAAAGATATGCACAAATGTTGTACGCACAGAGATATGTTGACCGGTCGTATATCTTTATATACCCAGTTGTTTACAGTCGAGTAACGAAACACAACGTTTATTTATTTGAACATACTATTAGCCCACATTTTCGGGTAGAAATAGGGGAAGTACATAAAATAACAATTCATATATACAAAACAGTCAAGTGACAGAATGTCAACAACAATAACAAAAGAAATTCAAAGATGATCAACAAGTGGCATGACAAAAAAAAAAAAAAAAACGCCAGACAATCAAGACACCATCCGATAAATTTTAAAGCGGCCCTGCAACACTTTTCGAGCATGGTCAGAAAACGCTCCTGATCGGTAGTCGAGGCTCCCCAGAACACGCAAGCCAAATATTATAGCGCAGCACACGGCCTGGAACTCACAATAAATTCTCAAAATCAGCTAAAAATTGCTTTCTCTTTTCTCGACAAATGACACTACAAGCTCAAAAATCACTCGTCACAGTGTGTCAGCCATTCACTGATTTGAGCATGGCGCGCTCGGTCGTTACTGGAGACGCCGCGGGAGGCAGCGACTTGACGCGTGCGCGCGCAATCGCACGGAAAATCCGCGTATTCGAAGAAAAAAAGAAGAGAAAAAGTGCTCAACGTCACGAGGCGCGCTGGACCTATTTTCCTTCCCCGTGCCATCCCTTCCTGCTTAGCTTCCAGCGCTTTCGTCGGGACGAGAGAAGAGAGAATGCAAATTGCAGCGTGAGACAAATCTTTGTATCTCTGTTCGTACTGGACGGATTCTAAACATTTTTGCGGCGGTCAATTCGCGAGACAATAAGCTCCTTTAGTGAATCCACTCCATGGCTACTTGGAAAAGTGTTGCAGGGCCCTTTTAGGGAACATCGCTGTTAAGCAAATGTTCAAAAGCCTCTACATCCGTAGACTCGGTAATATGCGCAGGTAGTCCATTCCATTTTTCGATAGCATTGGGGAAAAACGAATACCGAAAGAAGTTTGTGTCGACGGCATAATTAAGGCATAATGGCTGCACTATGATTTATTATTTTCCTAATTCTATCAAGTTCTCGTATGTATATACTTTTATGAATGTTTATTTGACCCTTCCGAATGAGCAGTAATAATTTTAATCTGTTCCTTTTTCTCCTAATTTCAACCAATTCCAATTTGCACGAAATAAACGTCTCGATAACTGAGTCAGATTTTTTTTTATCTAGTACGTAGAATCTGGCTGCGAGTCTTTGGATTCTATCCAGCTCAGCGATTAGGCTTTTGTGGTGAGGACTCCAAACTACGGCAGCGTACTCTATAACAGGATGAATAGAAGCTTTGTATGCCATTAGCTTCAGGGGAAATAACTCTTAGCTGCTGGCGCGAATTCATTACTACGCGTAAAGCTAATACTTTGGTTGTTAGTATAAGGCTGTTTGAGCCATCTCTGCGCATCTGCGAGAACATTCAGTGATATCTTGTGTGCTGAAGAGGCTATTTTTCAACAATGCGTTACAAGCCGACGCGATCATTGCAGGCCACTGACTGAAAAGCAAGGAGAAGCTGCAATCGGAGACACAGGCGGCCCTTACATTAGCTGGTGTTGTAGTGTATCTGTCCGTTATATGAGCTCAAAAAAGAGCTATCCGCTGATACGCGCTCATCCACTTATGTTCACCAGCTGCTGGACCTATCATATTCTCAATCGAGTGACTTAACCTATTCAGTGCAAGTATATTTGGGTTCGGGACCAGTGATGTTCCGTGCAGGGAATTTTCCCTTTTTCAGGGAATTTTCGGCAGTCATTTTGGACGAAAGGGAAAAAGGGAATCTTCGCGATATTGCAGGGAATTTTGAGAGGTGGCGAAAATTTATTTATAACGATCAAAAGACTGTGGACATGAGGCTTTCGCATGTCGCAATCGTTTCTGGCGCATGTAGCGCGCCAAACCACAGCCTCTAAGGTTCGTTTTTAAAGGCCATAGTCTTTCTTGGGTTAATTCAACGCAGAAACATTGATGAAACATTGAAAAGTTGACGTGCTTTTTGTACAAAATGTAGTGCATATAGATACAGAGCGTCTGCTAGGCACATTAATGTAGGCCACGTCACTCAATAACAAAAAAAAACAATAATAAACTTTTCTTCTTATGCAGTGGCCATGTGCATGAGCATGTACAGCATTCCTTCCGCATCGCATACCGCTTAAAGCGAGCTCCAATGTAGCTCCTTCGTAGTATTAAAAGCCGATCTCAGAGGCGATGCTTTGAGTTGGGCAGGAAAGAAGAGAAAGCGATGGGAAGAGCCTGACACACGTCGAACACTATATATATATATATATATATATATATATATATATATATATAACTCTTTTTGTGCAGGGAAATATGCGGGGATTTTTGGCGATGTATGCGGGGAAAAAATGCCGGAAATAGGGAATTTTCGGGCGTCGGAAAGGGAATTCTTCTGTCCAGGAAGGAACATCACTGTTCGGGACAGGTATTTTCACTCAGTTGCCGGTGTGCAAGCATATCTCGTTATGAAATTGCTGTCACCTTCAAGCAAGCATTCTACAAGTTTTAGGATTTGCCAGTTGTCTGAGATTGCCTCCCAAAAAGTGCTGCGCTTTACTTGGATGTTTTGTGCCACCTCGTAACCTTTACTTTCGCGAGTTAGTCGGTCGGCCCTTTCATTCCCGGGAACACCCGGATGTGCTGGGCACCAAATGATGCCGTGGTCAGATGCGATGTGAGGGCCTAGGACTTTAAGAGCAGTGCGTTGACATGCTGTTGTGAATCCGTGAGGATGGTGGAGTGAGTACCCCGTTTGCCGCATCTGTGTTGGTCAGGGCAATTTCAACGGCCTCCGCTGTTGCCCCGGAAGATCTCCGTATCGTCGCTGCTGCCACCAGTTGTCCTCTTTTACCAGCCGCTGCCGTATATGTGCGGGACCCACTAGGAGTGGTGCCGAAGGGGCAGGCGTCCCTATGGGACACGTCAGGATCGGTGCCATGGTTGCGAAGCTTTCGTGCCGGAGCTTGGTGTCAGCGACGACGAGCGACCAAGCGGTCGAGCCGACATCCTCGAAGCTCAATGGCTGGTGCAACGCATCATGGCATCAATTCACCCGAAACTGCACAGCGAGCAATCTCGAGAATGGCACTGACTGCAAACGAACATTTATCACAACCTACATACAATTTCTGAAATGCACCACTCCGGATATTACGATGAGTACCCCGGGTTTGCAAGCATACCAACCCTGACACACGTTACATACAGCTCTCCCTCGCGTACTGCTGCAGCAAACTCCAGGCTTATTAAAGCACACACATTGCCAGATTGGTCGTGGGGGGGCGCGAATCTCGGATCAGGCCTTGGGAAGCAAACCTCCAACCCTAGACCAGGTCCGGCGAGCCGCTATAGGCTCCGTGCAGACGTAATTCATGAAGGCGCCTCTAGCGGCAACAAACGCAGATTTGGAAGGTTGTTCTCAGCCGCTTGCACAGGCGAGCAATCGTGACCGACGCCCTTTCCGATGCCAATGCTTTTCGTGCTTTTCTAGCTTGGCCAGTGGTAAGCGCGACGGTCCGTCCGCGTTATCAACGCGATCAGTACAATCGTTGCTGTCGTCTGTTTCAAGCTGCCGCCGAGTTCGCTGCGGCGTAAACCCGAGGGTGATAAGCTTTGATCGTTTAGTGAGCGAAGCGGCCCGCGCTACACGCGTGCTGTTTCGCTCAAGGGGCTGGTCGCCTCCGTTGTCGTTTTCGCCAAGAATTTGATGTGGCCGCGTTCGCCTGAGGGTGCACGAAATCTCGCAAACAAAAAAAAAGCACACGCGCGAACACTGCAGCTAACAATTTACCGTCTTTTGAAAGCAAACGGGAACGAAAACGCCTCAAGCGAAGCACCAAAGCTCGGCGCAGTGGCTTGCCGCCGCTTGCGTCGTCTACTCTTGTATCACACCAAATCTGCTGCCGTGGCCGCATTGGCGCTGGAGGCTGCGCGCGACTGTGGCGGCTCCTAACGTATGCACGGTGCCCATAGCCAGTGTAGCACTGGATGAAGGGAGCCACCCACTTTAGTGATAAGGTTAGCAAATTGCTAATAAACGTTTACGCTCTCTCTCTCTGTCGTAACGTTTAGAGCAGCACACGTGCCGGATTAATAGGTTCGCCTATTGCATGGGCATCCGCATACAAATTTTTGCGCCTTCCTTCTTTTCCGTCATTTTCCGTCATTGTGAGCCTCTGCAGTTGTTGGTTGGCGTTTGTGGTGTCTTGACTTCGTTCTTGTGCCCGTGTTTGCAAGTCCGGTCTTTTAGAATGAATTCTATTTGTGTTCGTTCCTTTTTGCAGTCAATAACTTCTAACCTGCTGCAGGGTCCAAATATTGGGAGACACCTATTAACCCGTATAAGTATGAAACACATGCAATTCAATATCATTTAACTCCAAAGAACTAATTCCGCATATCATGATATGTTAGCAAATTGAAACGCTCCTTCAACTTAGTCTCAACAGCACCAAGCTCTCGCAATATCATATATGTATCAGCATTTGTTTCCAAGGGATTTGTCCCAAATTCATAAGTAATATGCTTTGTGTACCATGAATGGTAGCGACAGCTTATTCTGATTCACAAACATGTGGTGTCGTGAACAACCAGTGAAACCAATGAAACACTGTCAATGTGAAATTCGTTACGCATACTTTGTTGGATAAACAGTCAAGAAGTGTTTTTTTAAATACAGTACATAATATATCGCAAGCCTTCCCACTGGGCTGCCTATGCACCATTGTGCCTTTACACAATAAAAAATAAGCTAAGAGTGAATAAACATGAAGTAAATATAGTAAGCACTTTTGTATGCACTGTCATTCGGATACTTGGCGTAAAAGATGCATGAATTGTCTTTTGACAACCTGGTTTTATATTACTTTAGATTAACGGCACTGAAATCCAATCAACCTTGTTCGAAGACAGACGGAGAATGGCCACTGTATCTCTAATCAGGACTCCCAATGGCATCAAAGTGGTAAGAGTGCAAAGTACTCTTTCATTATCCTTCTTATTCTCTGCTACATCGAAGTCACCAACGTAGAAAACTGGCGCTTCATTACATCATTTGGCTACGGCGTTGGCGAAGATACGTCCCACACAGCATTGCCGGGAATTCTTCGCTGGTCGACACAAATGATTATAAGCGTGCTTCGAACAAATGCAGCATTGCAAAGCTAGTTTTTCACTGTGCTAAACAGCGATTTATGGAGAGACTAATTAATTCTCTTTGTGCCTGAAACGCTTATCATGAATATTAATGATTAAATGCGAAGCTTTTCTTAGCGAGCTGCCGGCATTTTTAGCGTTTTTATCTATCTATCTATCTATCTATCTATCTATCTATCTATCTATCTATCTATCTATCTATCTATCTATCTATCTATCTATCTATCTATCTATCTATCTATCTATCTATCTATCCGCCTACGTCTGGGTGCTCTCGGGATGACCTCCTTAACTTAAGGTATACTAAAATTAGTATGGGAGTGTAAAAGGGTGTGACGACTGTGTCTGACTGGGCATGACGTGAATAATGCGAAAATCCCGTCACGTAAATCGTCAAACCCTTTCCTCCAGACACGTGTGACACATACCTGTATACCACGGGCCGCGGTGTGCGGATAGGCGCCACAGGTAATTGACAGTTTACACTGGAATGGCGAGAACAGACATTGCTAATTTCAATGCCAGAGCGTTAAGAAAAACTGTCATCGGCAGCGTTCACGTGACGGATGCAAAGAATAAAAAAAAATTACACCATCTCCCGCTAAAGGGAACCATGTGTAGATGTGAAGCAGGGGGGCGCTAACGCTTACACTGGCGGCGGCGTTGACGCTGGCGCTCATCGCAGCGTTGCGCAGGAGAGAAAACTGGGGAGGCGCAAAGCAGGCAGTGATGGAGCAGTGTTTCCTACTGGAACATGCCAATCGCTGCTAATGGGCAATGAGAGACAGAATACTCCGACTGGACACAGAGACCCGCGCTCCGCTTTTAGTTAACGCGCACGCTGCGAATTTTTATTGTTCAACAACGCACAGGAGACATCTTCCACCGGCACCACCATGGAGGTCAAGATCCATTGCCATATATACGGGATGGCCAGTGAACGGTTGTGCAGCGCGAGCAGTCGGTTTTTTCAACCAAGAAACTCGCTAGCAGACGCTGTCTGCGTCGGCGTCGCGAGGCGAGAGAGGGGAAGCGGAGGAGAGGAGAGAGAGGGGGGTGACACGCATGCGCAGTGGGGAGTGTGATCGCCGTGGGCAGGGATGCGTAGAGGAGAGAGGGGGGGAGCGTAGGAGAGGAGAGAGAGGGGGGGGACGCGCATGCGCAGGGGGGAGTTAGACGCCGCGGGCGGGGATGGAGAGAGGGGGGGGAGTGTAAGAGGGGAGAGAGGAAGGAAGGCGCATGCGCAGTGAGGGTGTGGTTGCCGTGGGGAGGGATGCCTAGAGGAGAGAGAGGGGGAGAGGAGGTTTTTTATTTTTGTTTTTTCTTTAACTGTTTGCGCATGCGCAGAAAGGGTGGGCACGCGGCACACCACCACCACCACCACCACCACCGGATTAAGCTTCGCCATAAGATGCTTCACATCTAAAAAACGGCAGATCCCACGCACTGTGGAAATCGATGCAATTCGAAGCAGTCCGCAAGGAGGAAATCGTGCTGTAAATAACATGTATGTCGCGATTTACATGTTAGGGCCTCTTATTAATGTTCGTATACAGTAACGTCGCGCAATACGAATTTTGCTGTATATCAAGCTAGCAAACTCAAGCTAGCAAGTGCACCATGAACAGACATGCAAATTATTTTGTATATAACATGCATGTCATGGTTTTTATGTTACCACCTGCCATTTATGTTCGTCATACAGTCACGTCGCGCAATGCCCATTTTGGTGTATATCAAGCTAGCAAACTGAACGCAAGCGCGCCATGATCGTGGCATGTAAATGGCGTTGTAGATGGCATGCATACTATGATTTTCATGATACCACGTGCCACTTATGTTCGTCTTACAGTCACGTCACGCCATACCAATTTTGGTGTATATCAAGCTAGCGAAACGGCCACGAGCGCGCCTAGAGTGTGGCATGCAAGTCATGTTGCACATGACATGTCATGATTTCCATATGATTTCCTTGTCATTTATGTTCGTCATACAGTCGCGTAACGCAATACCAAACTTGGTGTATGTCAAGGTAGCGAAACGGCTGTCAGCGCACCATGAGCGTGGCATGTAAATCATGTTGTACATGACATGCAAATCATGACTTTCACATTACCACTTGTCATTTATGTTGGTCATGCAGTAATGTCTCATCATACCAATTTTTGGATATATAAAGTTAAGAAAACAGCCGCAGGAGCATTATGGCCATGGCGTGTAAATCATACTTTTCATGACAAGTTATTCATGATTTTCATGATGTGACCAGTCATTCATGTTCGTCATACAGTCATGTTATGCCATACCAATTTTCGTATAAATGCGTTTAACGATACGACCAGGAGAGCACAAAGTCGTAGGTGGCTAGATAGATAGATAGATAGATAGATAGATAGATAGATAGATAGATAGATAGATAGATAGATAGATAGATAGATAGATAGATAGATAAATAGATAATCTCAAATTCACTGAGACTCGCTAAGAAATGCTTCGCATTTAATATCAGGGTCTCAGCAGGAATCGCACCCAAGAATTCTGCGTGACAATCCTTAAATCTGCCACGAAGGCACTCCAGGTTCAGAACTTTTTAAAAAACCCATTGCAGGCGTAATGTTGGTGAAACATGAATTGGGGTTGAAGCGCTAGCTATCTAATTTTATAAATGTTACATACGTACTCCTATGACGCAAGCTTCGCGCCGGGTTTACGTCAGTTGTAGTTAAGGGCCATCCACTGAAGTTAGTCTACGTCGCATTATCCAGGGCTTTCATCCTCGGGTGGACAAGCGCTACATATCAATTTTCCGCTTCTAGTGTTGGTAACACCCATGTTGCTGTTAGCATCGTTACGTAATTGTAAACAACTGGTTATATAGAACAGATGCGACTGTTGAACATAAGTCTGTACGTGCAACATTTGTACATCTCTTTAGCGTTATTTTGCAAGGTTTCGCGGAATAAAAAGATTACACCGCAGTCACCTTACCTCCCCACGCTTTGCATAACATCGATTCCCAAGTACGCGGGATCTGCGGAATTTTTTTCGAAGGTGGAATGTGAAGAGGGAATTGAATGGTTATAAGAACTTGTTCCGAAGTTCCAGCAAATTTTTAGTTGTTTCTTTTTTTGAATGGGTAACATGTCCAACTGCATTCGCCAATGTTTAACATCGATTCCCATGGTACGTGGGATGTGCCGATTTTTTTCTGGTGTTGTACGACAGAGACCACGATGTGTTTATGAGGAACGTAGTAATTGAGGGCTCTGGAAATTTCGAGAAACTTTTTTTTGTCAAAACAGTAACGTTTAAAAGAGCGGTTTCAAAGTGCAAACAGTGTCACTCCTGTTTCTACTCGCAGAGGAAGCTCGTAATGTCTTGCCTACTTGTTGTCACGATAAACATATTTTGAACTGTATACCGCCAATCCTTACATGAGTCGGAAAGAAGATAGTACATTGTGCGCAGTGATAATACGGTGGCAACGGTGCTATCTCTACCTAAAGTCGCAGGTTCCATCTTGGCATCGGTTGTCACGTTTTGATTGAGGCAAAATGCTAGAGGGACGTGCGCTGTGTGACTTCATTGCACCAGATAGTCGAACACACCAGATGGTCAAAATTTCCGGAGCCCTTCAGCGTGGAGTGTCTCACACTCATATTGTAGATAGGGCGCGTAAAACCCCTGATATTATTCAGATAATATAGTGTGAAGTTCCACGCAAAACTCATATATTTATGCCATTGCGTGGACACACCTTAGCGCTTGCGCCGCAGAAGGCAGGCTTTAAGCAACTATTCCTTAAGCAGCACAGAGAGCAGACGAAAAGTGAGGTGCTTACTTTACGTTCTCAAGAGCAGGACTCGTCAGCGCAACTGGGCTGTTGCGCTGTCTAAGACACATACACTTTAGATGGTGACACTTTACGCCTTAATCACCTAAATTCCAAGGAACTAGCGAGAAGATGAAGCAGCAACGACGCCCACTTACCTCTCCGTCCGCCGCGGTGGAGCAGTGGTTAGGGTGCTCGGCTGCTGTCCCGAAGGTCGCGGCTTCGATCCCGGCCGCGGCGGTCGCATTTCAATGGGGGGCGAAATGGTAGAGGCCCGTGTGCTGTGCGATGTCAGCGCACGTTAAAGAACACCAGATGGTCAAAATTTCCGGAGCCCTCCACTACGGCGTCTCTCAATTCGTATCGGGGTTTTGGGACGTAGAACCCCTGATATTATTATTATTACTTACCTCTCCGGCGACGGCAGCGGGTATCTATCGGAAGTACGACGAAACTACAAGACAGGCAAAATGCACCACAGTTACACCTCTTGTGACAGATAAAGAAGCAAAGAATGGCAGGGAGTTAACCAGACGCACGTCCGGTTTCCTATTCTGCACTGGGGGGAATTGATAGTAAAGCTCTCGTTTGGGCTAGTTGGTGCATTCTTGAACACATATCGTGGTCATTGCTAGATAGGACAGGCGAGACGTTACTACAATGACAGGGCGCGGGAGCACAGACTAGCTGTTCGTTCCCACATAGGTGGCCACCTGGACTTCACTTTAGGAGATGCGGATGTATGCCGAACCTAAGGGAGACACTAATCCTGTACAAGTCTAATGACAATATAGAAAGGGAAATGATACAGGACTTCTTCATTGCTAAAAGTGACAAATGCGTAAGCATGCCTTCCCGGACTTTGCTTCACAAGGAGCTGCAATTTTTAGATGGTTTTGTGTAATGCCATCTAGTGGTCCGGTTGGACAGTTGGTATTTTCCAGTTTGCAGTCACTGCGCATGGCTTTGCCGATCGTTGTATACTGCTTATCATTATCGTCAACTGTTTGTTGTTTTGCGTTTGCACTGTAGTCTTTTGATAAGGTAGCCTTTTTTTGTTGTTGTTTTTTTTGTTCTTTAGTAAGGGCACGTGTCAGGCTGATGGTTATTCTATCGAGCTGCTTTGGCCTTCCGTTTTACAGTTGACGTTTGCGCCAGTCCTGTGTACTCTACTTCATCCATGTTTTTTCGGGCAGCGCTGCAATATGTGTTCAAGAAATGGAGAGAGAGGCGAAAAAAAAGAGAGAGAAGAAAAGTCAGAGATTTGTCGAATCACGCCCGCACTTTGGGGACGACATCAAGTCTATGGCGGTCTCAGGAGCCTGCTCACCTTAAGTACGTCAGTAACGCTTTCGTTAACCTATGCGCTTTCGAGACATGTCCATGGTCCTAAAATGTTGACAACAAAAATTGCCTTCAGTCTAGTTGTGTCAGAATCATCGGGAGAGGGCATCACAACGTATCGTTCGGTCTTGAAGTGTCGTCGTGCTACCATATAGAGTCACCGGGATACAGACGCAGCTTTCACCGAACTGGTCGGCGTGTGCATTTGATACAATATCTGTGAGATCGGGCCTCGGGAGTTTCTTGAGCTAAAATATATGCGTGTATACCTTAAAGAGTGACCGGGTGCCAGACTTCGCACCGGTGGCTAAAAAACTGTGCTGCTTACGGACAACTGTTTACTTACGCCGAAAATTAGTTTTTTAAATTTTGTGCTAACATTCAATAAATGCGATGCACGAAACAATATATTGAAATTGTGAGATATGAGTTCTCATTTATTTAAGCCAAAGAAAAATTATCTCAACTGAAATTGTCAGTGCGAGGTTTGCTTGCATACTCAGCAGTTACATCATTTTTCTGAATATTTTTTCATGACTGTCTTAGGGTCTTACGAGCATTTAAACTTATGTCAAGATGGCGTTTGACCAAAGAGAAACTTTTATTTGGAACGACACAAACGTGAAAATAAAGTGCTGGAAGCTAGTACATTTTGACATAGTTCCATGAAGGTAGCACAGTTCTTATTCTCTGTCTGTTTTTTTGTGAGGAATTCCTCCAGAAATGACATATTCCGCGCAATTTCACATTAATGCTCAAGGCCGAAAAATGTAGAAGTGTTTCAGGAAACTGATTTTTATGAAAGCAAAATGTTAACTCCCAGCAACAATGCATAGTCTGAGAAAATGCACGAAATAATTAATCTGTGGCCCAAAAAAAAAAACCGCCAGGCCTGCGCAGAACGCGCAGCACAGTCAGAGCGAAAGCTGGGAGAGCACCATTTCTAAAACCCGTTGCAATCTATCTTGGGGCTACTAATACAAGTACGCTTGCAAGGTACCCACTACTCCATTAATTGATTCGGTGGCTGATGACGACGAAGAATTATGGCTGAGCCCTTTGTAATGGGTTGGAAGCATTCAACGACCCCCCTCGTAATGCAATTCATATTGTGTGACGCCTGGTTACACAAATGGCATTCTGTGACGCCTGGTTGTCGTTTCACTCTTCTGCCACGTTATATTGCGCATGTTAACGCGGTTCCTTCCCGACCTAATGCTTGTATAGGGTTTTTTGTGCGCCGGGTTTTCGAGCACAGGCATGGCTCAGGGGAATACGACGAAGACGACGGACCGAACGGTCGCGTTTTTAATGTTCTCCGCCTCAAAGGATCTATCGGCCTTGAGCCGAGGTGCTGCTCAGGCTTCAGCCAGCAGTAATGACTACCGTGTTGTGTTGCCTCGCCTTCCTACTGGTAAGCTGGTTGTGGACTCCGTTTTTCTGCATGCGGACTTGGCTGGTCGCCCTTACCGTGTTCAAGACTTCAGAGATGCTCTCCGCAACATTATCGACCTAAAGGAAATCAGCTCGATAGGTCAATTCCAAATGTCGCACGTGTGGATGGTAACGTGCAAGTCAACAGTGACGAAAACGAAGTTAGCCACACGAGGTGAATTTCTCGTCAAGGGCCGTCGATGCCTTGTGATTGACCCGGAGCCCACAGAAGTAAAGATGAAGCTCCTGTGGCTTCCTGAGCACTTAGACGACACCTACGTTCGAGAGGCACTGCATGTTTTCGGGAAGATCAAGTCGATATCAACAGAAAGCTGGAAAGTGGCGGACATGGAGCAAATGCGGACTCTCAATCGTGATGTTGTATTGTCCCTTGCCGATGGGGTCCGAGTGGGTGACATTCCACATCTCCTGACAGTCTGCGGAGTTCAAAGTCTTGTTCTCATTCCTGGCCGGCCACCACTTTGTCTTCGCTGTAATAAGGTGGGGCACATTCGTCGAAACTGCAAGACTCCTCGCTGCGACGACTGTCGACGCTTTGGTCATTCTACTGAGGAATGTGTCATGACTTATGCCAACAAACTACGACAACGCACGCAGCAACCGGATGAAAACTTGCAAGAGCATATCATGGATGCCACAGAAGTGCTCGATGCGACAGGGGACACTTCGTCAAGCACAGATGCAACCGGCTTAAGCAGAATGCCTACCGAGGACACAAAGAAAACAACAGTCGGTGCGTCTGAGGAAACTGCGGTAAACGAAGAACCGAGTGAGCCATGCAAGCAGTTGAAGAAAAATTGTCCTGACCAGCCTGTTAAGGAACAGGCCGTACCTTCTGACAAGTCCAGTGAAGAAACATCAGATAAGTGCGCTTCAGTTCCGCAGCAGCCTTTTCATCCTGCTACGGTGTCAGAAGACGACATGCACGTTTCTGTGGATGCGACAATTCCCAAGCGACGAGCGACGTACAGCTCAGATTCAAGTAAGGAGAGCGACACAGCGAGTGTGAATCGGAAGGTGCGTCGTCGCCGAACGTCGAAACACAGCGGAAATTGTCGGCGGTCACGATCTAGGAGGCCTGGTGGGGGGTTCAAGAGAAGCCTCACCGTTGGCGGCGACCTATAGAAGTGATAACAAAGGACAGTAAGCATATTATTGGTAGTCATCATGGCGCAGTCCGAGCGACTTATCTTTGCAACATTGAATGTTCGTGGCCTTAGGTCTTTCCAGAAACAAGCGCAGCTCCGCAGGCTTTTTACAAGAAAACGCCTCGACTTTGTCGCCATCCAGGAGACAAAGATAGAGAGTGACGAAGACACTGAGAGGGCCCTACGGCCCTTTCTGTCCGACTATAACGTTTGCGTTTCACATGCAAAAGGTCTGTCTGCGGGCTGCTGGTTGTTTCTGAGAAAGAGTCTACCTTGTTCAGCAATTAGTACTAATGTTGACAGCGAAGGCAGGTACATATGCTGCGATTTTGTGTTGCATGGTGTGCCGTGGAGGATTATCAACTTGTATGCATTTAATGAGATTTCAAAAAGAGTTCAGTTATTCGAAGATATGTCCAGTCTAATTAACTGTGAATATTTCACTGTACTAATGGGCGACTTCAACTGTGTATACGATCCTAGTGATCGCAGCAATCCTAATAGTCACCGAGACAGGAGTGGTGAAGTTTTAAGTGGTATCGTAGATAATGCAGGGCTCATTGACATTGGTACATTCGGTCAAGTAACTGCGTATACTCGACTTCAGGGAAGCTCTTCTGCTCGCCTTGATCGAATTTACGTATCTTCATCACTCCTACCTCGAGAACTTTCGTGCAGCACTGAGCCAGTTTCATTTTCGGATCACTGTATGGTTATCGCAAAAATTGGTACAAGCCGCCGAACTCAATTCCGACCACAGTGGGCACTTTGGAAGATGAACTCAGACCTCATAAGCGATCAGGAATTCAATAATAGAGTTAACCCTCTATTGCATGGCGTCCCATATTTGGCACATACCGATTAACATTTTTTATAGCGGGCGCAAGAGGACCAGTGGAGAATGTGACACAGTTAGAGTAATCCTTATAGTTACGTGCACTAAATATAAAAAAAGCGCTGCCATCCCCAGAGCAGTATGAAATCTAGACATGAAATAGATTTCACGGTGCACGTGCATGCTCGGATCATGAACAACAGTGACTGCTATATTTTTCTTGCAACCATTTTATCGTTGCAGAAGCAAGAAAAAATTATTTTGGCATATCTCGTGGCTTTGAAAATTCATGCTCATTAAGGCTCTTCTCAATTCCGTTTTCCACTACGGTATATAGACGGAAATCGGTATGTGCCATATTTGGCACAGTATGCATGTGAGTCATGAAATGTGTAATATGATGCCATCTATGTTTTGGTGCACAGTGCAAATACAAACAAATAGAAATCCTCTGAGATCATGCAGCACAGCTCGTTTTAGCCAGATTTCAGTTGTGGTGGTAGGTTTTGAGATGCTTCACGAAAATATCGAGTGTCAGCAGCCGTACCTGGCAATTTTTTGTCACATTATTGGCGTGGGTGCACGAAAAAATTATGTGAAGTCTAACCAGTGCACGGCGATATTTAGCTTATACGATTTGTCGGCAACTGACGCTCACAACCACAAGTCAGCGGTTGGAAATTCGGGCAGGGAAGTACAGCAAGGCGGCACCATGCGAAGAGCCAAACGTGTAAGCGGCCATCTTGCACGTAGATGTCGGCAGTCAGATGCACTAACCAAAATGTTCAATTATGCCTGAACACAGGAAGCAGTTGCTTTGCTTTATTCCACAAATCAAGCTAAAAAGACCGCAATCAGTGAGATTTTGTTTTTCAGCCATGGCAGCAAATTTGCTCGCCCACTTGCATAGTGTGCCATATTTGGCACAAACCTCTATCTTCATTAATATAGTCACAATAAATCTGAAAATTTTTGTACATGTTATTCTTCATGTAGTTAATGATAAAAAATGATCAAATAATTTTTCAATTCATTTTCTCATAATTCATGCAATAGAGGGTTAAAGAGGCAGTGAGAAATTCTTTTTCTAAAGGATTGCATGTGTTCACTGCTTGGGAGCTTTTTAAGCAAGAGGTTCGTGCGCTAGCCATAGAGATTGGATCTGTCAAATTGTACTATCGAAAGAATGAGAAGAAGAGATTATTTAAAAGCCTCTGTAACCTTTACGAGATTGAATCCGAAAAACCAGGCGCATACATTAATGAGATTGAAAGCATTAAGTGCCAGCTACAAAATTATGATGCTGCTCGCTACAGAGGCGCGCGTATTCGACCTCGGAACAGCAGGACTTTGAATTCGGAGCAACCGACGCGTCAAGCTTTACTTGATGAGCGGCGCCACGCACTGTCCAAGTCTATTCCAGATCTGCGTTCTAACGGTGCTCTTCTAACAGATACAAAAGACATTATCTTGCAATTCGAAAGGTACTAGAAAGTGTTGTTTAGTGCTCTTCCTGATGACCATGGTGGCGAACGCAAATCAAATTTTGTTTCTCTGTTAAGCCCATTGAACGAAGATGACTGCGCAATCATTAGTAGTCCTATAACTTTAGAGGAAGTTAAGCAGGCCATTGATCAACTACCTTTGTCAAAAACACCTGGCCCTGATGGGATTCCTGCTGAATTTTATAAATCATTCAAAACAACTCTCAGTTCAATTCTGTTGGATATATTTAGGAAAAGTTACGACATGAAGACTCTCCCGCAGTCCTTTTGCAAAAGTCATACTGTTCTGATTCCGAAAAGCTCTGAAAAGGAAAAACTTCGTTCCGTTGAAGGCTACAGGCCAATAGCGCTGTTCAATGTTGACTACAAAATTTTTGCTAAAGTGTTATCAAATCGGTTACAGTTTGTGATGTCAATACTTATTGGTTCTCACCAGACATGTGGAATTAGAGGTCGTTCCATACAAACAAATATACACATCGCTCGAACACTTCTTCAGTATTGCTACAGTTGTCAAGGACAGCTTGCTATGCTACAGGTAGACCTTGCCAAAGCTTTTGACCGTGTCAGTCATACCTTTCTGTTTTCCCTTCTGGAACATGCAAATGTTGGCTCTGTGTTGCTGGAAGGCGTTAAACTTTGTTACAATGACTGCTCAACTCGTCTAATTATTAATGGACACCTGTCAAAGCCGGTGTCTATTTGCTCTTCTGTGAAGCAAGGCTGCCCAATGTCCCCACTGCGGTTTGCACTTTATCTTGAACCGCTATGCCTGAGCACAATACAATCCAATAGTATTCGCGGCTTCAATATATTAGGCAATGAAGTTAAGGTATTGGCTTATGCAGATGACGTAGCTTTCTTTTGCTCTGACAAACGAAGTGTTGAGAATGTGGTATCTACAATAAGTAAATTCGGTATTGTGTCAGGTGCTCGTTTAAACTCATCTAAAAGTTTAGGATTATGGTTTGGGTCATGGGGTAGTACGCCGGAGAAGTTCGCAGGAATTAATTGGACTCGTACTCCACCAAAGTACCTTGGTGTGCCGTTAGATACCTACAGATTCAGTGCACGTTACTGGAAAGAACGCGTTCCTAAGCTTGAACGACAGGCCCAAACTTTTGTTCCACACCGCCTTTCCATCTTTGGGAGAGCTGAAGCTTGCAATACATTTTTAGCTACAAAGCTTTACTATGTATTGCAACTTATTCATTGCGCTCGGTCCTACATACAACGCTTTCATCAGACTTTCGCAACTTTCGTGTGGTCTTCCACTTTTGAACCAATGAGACGGGACAACCTATTCAGGCCAGTAAGGGAGGGAGGGCTGGGATTAGTTCATTTATATCTGTGGCAAATAGTTTCAAGGTTCTACTTTTTTTCGCGACAGTTCCCATCCCATTATTCGATCATTCATGCAGATTACATTTGTTAATGCCTTACCTGACTTGATTGTTTCTTCAGATTTCTCTATGCGCCCGTGTTTGTGGGGATTCATGCATGAAGTTCTCATCGCTGTTCGATTCCTCAAGGTCCGGTTTTCCATAGAATACTTATACACAGTATCACGCAGGAGACTCTACAAGGATTTGTTATCCATGCTTTTCCCACCTCCGCTTTACCGCACAGTATATTCCGACCTTCCAGGACATGATGTGCTAAAACGAGTTCGGAAAATGTATATCTCTCCTGATACAAAAACCTTCTTTTACAAGCTCCATACTGATACACTGCCGGTGAAATCATGGTTGCAGAAGAAAGGTATTTTTGTTTCGTCAGTTAACTGCCGTCTCTGCGATGTACCAGAGACCACAGAACACTGTTTTATTAGCTGCAAAGATGCCATTCTGTTTTGGGACATCCTTCAAAGAACTGTTAAAAAAATATTTTATCATTAATTCACATACGATACGTTACCTTCTCCCAACGTCTCTTGATGAAGTGCCCTTTGACATGTTTTTCCTTATGGGACTGCACAGTCTGTGGAAAACGCGCATGCAAGACCGTAATGCAGAACCAGTCACTGCTTCAAGTATGCATTTCATGCGTATGGCTCTCCATCTAAAGGACATTTACAAAGAACTAGATATTATACCAGACTGGCACCCCATCTTGATGAGGTGCTCATCCTTACCAGCCTCCCTGTGTGACAAGCTTTGAAGAACTTTTCCTGTTTCTCTGGACTTGCACAGTATATGTATGTAAGCTTATGAATGCTTGTGTAGTGCTTGTGCAGTGCTTGTGCGATTATTGTCGCTGGGTTAATGCATCACTACATCATAGCGTTTGTGATCATTTCAAATACGCATAATAAATACCATCAAAGAAAAAAAACACAGGCATGGCTCAGTGGTAGAACGCTGGGCTGGCACGGAGCGGACCCAGGTTCGAACCCCTTTCCATCCTGAACATTTTTTCTTAAAGTTTTTTTTTCTTATTTCGTGCGATAGCGGTTACGGACACCGGCGGCGGCAGCGGCGGCGGCGGACAACTACGGCACCCTTGTTGTGATCTCATAACAGCTTTCGTTGTAAAAAATTGCAGTCTATACCCGTGTTTTGGTGGCTCCCCTCGCGCCCAAATCGCGAATGAAAATATGGCAATGGTTGTTGTACAATATCAACACATAAAAAAATCTGCATAACTCTTCATTAAAAGAACAGCTTTTGTGATTGCAGTAAAAATGATGATTACTCTTTTTCCGTGACACACAGACTGGACTACTCAGCCCAACCGAAAGGATAGAACCATCCTTGTCTGAAGCGAGACAAGCCTTGGGAAGACTACCACATATTGTGCATAATATACAACGGCCTGTTGGATCCAGACATCTTAGGATAGAGAGGGGAAAAGGTACGTTAAGAACACGGTGTAACTATATGCATAGACAGGTGCTGACATTATCCCTGCAACGCGTTGAAAGTGCAATCCCCGCGCATCCCCAGATTATGTTCGGGCCGTTATCAGTTTTCTTGCAGCTCAGTCGGTGCCATCTTAGACGGCGCTACGAAAAGCGGGGTCAGTCGTCTCGGCAGCAACGCGCAAGCTGCTGATTCTGTGTATTTTTGCTGGCATGTGCGGCCGCGCTGTTTTGAAGGCGGGCTTTTTGTTCGCGTGCGTTTTGTGCTCTTATATCGACGAAGGTGGCATCGATTGGCTGAGAGGTGTTTCAAGTGGGTAGAACGTGGTTTGTACTGAAATGCCGTTCTGGCTGTCGGAGTTGTAAGGAGCGTGTCCCTCTCTTCAAAGTGCAGTCTGATAGTGACCGCCTGGAGCAGTGGCGCCGTGAAATTCCGAGGGCAGACCGTACACTAATGTGTACTGACCATGTCTGCGCTAAGAATTTTTCAAAGGACACGATTTCAACCGCATATCACGAGGAGTTTAAGGGAAGGCTGCTACTTGACGCGCCAAAGAGGCATGTTCTATCTATGAACGACCGTAATGTCGAATTCTTGAAGTCTTAGGCTCCACCGTGCGAGGCGTCCTGAAGGCTCCTTCAAGTGAGCTAGCCAACACAAGGCGTGGTGGTCGCTCACAACTTTGAAAGGCCTGCCGTAGAGGTAGAGGCGAAACTTAGATGTAGCCCAGATAATGGCAAGACACTCCTTTTCTGTTGTAGAATAGTTGACTTCCGCCTCGGATAGTGACCAGCTAGCATAACTGATGACCCTTTCCAGTACGTCAGAACTCTGCACAAGCACGGCGCCGAGTCCAACGCTGCTTGCGTCGGTGTGTACTGCTGTTTCCGCGTATTCGTCGAAATGCGCAAGTATTGGAGGCGTCTGCCGGCGTCGCTTAAGTTCTTGAAATGCTTCGACTAGCACAGTTTCCCACTTGAATTCCACCTTCGGCTTTCGTGAGGTGACTTAGCGGCTCGGCGATCTGTGAACATTCCTTGACGAAGCGTCTGTAATAGGCGCACAAGCCGAGAAATCAGCGCACGGTCTTTTTGTCGGTGGGTGGCGGGAAGGCGGCGATGGCAGCTGTTTTTCGCGGGTTGGGGCGAGCTCTAGATGTGCTGATGACGCGGCCCAAGAACAAGAGCTCCTTGTACGCGAAGTGGCAGTTTTCTGACTTCAGAGTCAGTCCGGAGGTCTTGATTTCTTGAAGTACAGCTTCAAGGTGCCGGAGGTGTTCGTCGAAGTTTGAGGCAAACACAACGACGTCGTCCAAGTGCACGAGGCACGTCTGCCACTTCAAGCCGGGCAACACCGCATCCATAACGCGTTGGAAAGTCGCAGCAGCTGAGCAAACACCAAAGGGCATGGCATTGGAACTCGAACGAACCGTCTGGTGTTATAAAGGAAGTCTTTTCTCGGTCTCTCTCGTCGAATTCGATTTGCCAGTAGCCGGTCATGAGCTCCATCGACGAAAAGCACTTCGCTTTGTCGAGTCGATCCAGAGTGTCGTCTATCCGTGGGAGAGGGTACGCGTCCTTCTTAGTAATTTTGCTCAGGCGACAATAATCGACGCAGCAACTAAGGGTTCCATCTTTCTTCTTCACCAACACCACGGGAGACGCCCATGGACTCTTGGGCGGCTAGATGATGTCGTCGTGTAGCATTTCATCGATTTGTTTCTTCACGGCCTCGCGTTCACGCTTTGAAACTCGGTATGGGCTCTGAAGAATTAGTCGGGCATTTATTCTGCTGTGATGCGATGTATCGCGACTGGGGTCTGTCGAATTTTTGGCGACGACAAGAAGTAGTCCTTGAATTGCAGGAGCAGAGTTTTCAGCTGGTCTTGTTTCCACTTCGGAATGTTCGGGTTGACGTCGAAATTTTGTTGGGGACCTTGATTCGTCGAAGCAGGTTGGGTAGTATAGAAGAGGGTGATAGAATTCTGGCGTCCGCGAATTCCTCCATGTAGGCAACCATCGTACCAATGTTGAGGTGCCTTTATTCATGGCTGAAGTTTGCCACCATTACGTTCGTTTTCCGATGACGCAGCTTGGCTATGCCTCTTGCAACGCAAATCTGATGGCTCCGAAGGAGGTGCTGGTCGCCCTCGATGACGCCTTGAATATCTGCGGGTATTTCGGTGCCGACGGAAATGATGACGCTGGAGCAAGGCTGAATGGTGACTTGGCCTTCCAGCACATTCGATGAATGGCTTCCTGGCGTCGTGGGGGTTCGCAGCGTGTTTTCTGGGGTTAGTGTTATTGACGCAGACCTCAGGTCGATGACAGTTCCGTGTTGACTTAGGATGTACAGCCCATATATAACATCCCTGGAGCAATGTTGTAGTGTTACAAAGCTCGCAGGATAAATCTGTTTATTGATGGTGACTCTTGCTGTGCAGACTCCAGCCGGGGTTATTAGATGACCTCCAGCGGTCCGGATTTCGGGGCCTTCCCAAGCAGTCCTAACTTTCTTCTTCTTCGGGGCGAACTATCCACTGACAACGGAATAGTCAGCCCCAGTGTTGACGAGAGTGGTTACGTTGCGGCTGTCGAATAGCACGTCGAGGTCGCTAGTCCGTCGTCTTGCGTTGCGGTTATGTGGCGGCGTCGGATCACAGCTACGTCGGTTTGCTGCGCTGCTTCTATGTTGCGTCGTCAGGTCTTCTTAGGTCCGTGAGGTTTTGTCGTCAGGGCTCTCTCTTGTTCACGTCATGTTCTGAATGTTTCGTCGCAACGTCGTCGTCGGCGGCGGAGGATCTTCGGTAGTTCGTCGTACAGCAACCGCACCTCCATAGGTTGTTGCCCTTAGTTTTCCGGGTACGGGCTATGCGACCGGCCACGGGTTGGCGCAGTGTACGGCTGGTGGTGCAGTTAGATATAGCGGCTGGGCGACGGTGAACGGCTTGGCCATCGTTCTTGCTACTGTGTTGCGGTGATGTAGTGGGCGATGTCGCGAGGCCGTTCACCTGGCTGCGGACGCGGGGCGTTGACGGCGAAACCGCGTAGCCCCATCTGTCGGTACTGGCAGAGGCGGTAGGTGTGGCCGGCCTCCCTGCAGTGGTAGCAGAGCGGGCGGTTGTCAAGGGCGCGCCAAACATCGGTTTTCCTTGACGCGTAGCGCTGGCCGACAGATGGGTGGTAAGGCGTCGGTGGCTGCGGCGGCAGTGTCTGCGTTGCAACTGCGGTAGTGTGAAGTCATCTCGTAAGTGTGGAGGAGGAGTATGACGGCGGGCTCCAGCAGCATAGCTCATAGCTTGCGGCTGCGGTTCTAGTAGCTGCGGAGCACCCAGTGATTGCTGAATCTCTTGGCTTACGACGTCAGCGATAGAATCAATTTGAGGCTGCGAGAACGGCAGCTGCTCCCTAACGATTGCCCTGATGGTCTCGCGCAGGTCGTCGGATAGCAGCGTGTGACTTTCTCCGTAACAATAAAATACTGATTTACTATTCAGGATGACGCTTAGAAAACACACGAGAACTTTTGCGTTGAACTGGCGGCGCGGAAGCACGTGGGCGTGGGGTTTCATTTTAAATTCGTTTAGTACGATTTATTGTTGGGCTGGTTGGTTAGTCATAAACAAAAATAAACCACTTTAGGCGGAAAAGAGACAGAAACGTGCCTGGCAGATGACGAAATGGTGCTTTACTAACAACTCTTGGTTGCTGTCACTCTCACGAACGATTTCGCCCTTTTTCAGCACGGAAAAAGCTGTTTGGTCCTTTCCAGCGGAAGGTACGGCTAGTTTGACCTCCGCGTTTTATATTTTTCTGCGCGAGAAGAAAAAAGAAACCTTAAAAATGGGGCAGAAAAGAAGAAAACGCAGGGCAGTAAAAATGGTGCTCTTCGGCTGAAATGACAATTTGAAAGGCGCGAGGCAAGAAGATCAAAGCACGTGCTTACTAAAGTATAAATTTACAAATGCCCTATAAAGGCTATGTTAGGCACACGTGGAAGTGTTTGAGTGACAGGTTATAACAGCACCAAAATAACGTACAAGTCTTCATCTGATCAAGACCCTTTGCAAAATTTGCAAGTGTTCCCGTTTGTTCGAGAGCACATGTGTCCTCAGTAAATGTAAGGGACAAAAATTTATATTAATTTTAAAACCTTCATCATATTCATAGGTGTACGACTACTTCTGCGAACGTCTTGTGCAGAAAATAAATAGAATTCCTTGAAAAACAGCCCCACACTAAACGCATCTAATAAGTTGTTGAATTTGTTTTTTTTTTTGTTAAGGTGCGCATGCGTTTTTAACTTCTTGACTAACACTATTCTAAATTTGTCTCACTTGAACGCCAGCGTCCTACGTGTTACGCCTCTATTCATCTCTCATCCATCTTTACGGGTTTTTTTCTCCTCCCGCTGGTGATCATATTTCTTTTTAAAACACGATCTTGATGGTCGACACATATATTAGCGTTCTTTATCTATCTATCTATCTATCTATCTATCTATCTATCTATCTATCTATCTATCTATCTATCTATCTATCTATCTATCTATCTATCTATCTATCTATCTATCTATCTATCTAACCATCTATCTATCTATCTATCTATCTATCTATCTATCTATCTATCTATCTATCTATCTATCTATCTATCTATCTATCTATCTATCGATGGAGCCGCCTGCGTCTGGGTGCTCTCATGATAGCCCCCTTAGCTCGATGTAGAACAAAAATGAAATCTGGGAGGGTAAAAGGGCCTGAGGAATATGACTGCCTGGCCATGACATGAATAACATGAAAATCCTGTCGCTTAGGTCGTCATACCCTCTCCTCTAGACACGTGTGGAAAACACACGTCGACCACGGGCCACGGTAAGCGGGTATGCACCACAGTTGATTGACAGTTTATATCTACCCTGGAACGATATGAACAGACATTGGTAATTTAAATCCGAGAGCTTTAAGAAACACTGGCATCGGCAGCGTTGGCCTGACGACTCTAAAAAATAAACGTCAGGGTCCAGAAATCAAACCGACGCACTCTGCGTGGCAACAAGTATTCTACCAGAGAGCCACACCAGGTCTCGAAACTGCTTTGGAGAAAAAAAACCCCGTGCAGGCGTCATGTTGGTGAAACGTCAGTTGTGGTTGCAGTGCTGGATAAATAATTTTGTAAACATTACATATGTACTCCTATAATACAGGCGTCCCGTGGGATTAACGTCAATTGTATATTTAGGCGCATTCACTGAAGTTGGTCTACGTAACACTAGCGAGTGCTACCATCCTCGCAAGCACAAGCGCTATACATATAAGCTTACCGCTTCTGGTGTTGGTAATACCCATGTTGCTGTGGGTATCGTTGCGCAACTGTAAACAAATGCTTATAAAAATTATATGCGACTGTTCAAGATATATATGTGCATAAAATATTTGCAGATATATTTAGCGTTTCGCTCAATAAAAAATTACACCCCAGTAACTTCCCTCCACATGCTTCGCCTAACATCAATTCGCATGGTACGTGTGACCTGCCTAATTTTTTTGTTAGCGGCGTTGTGTTGAAGAACATGAACTTTAGCGAATTCAATAACTTGTTCTAGCATGTGCTAGAGCACTTGGTGCATGATGAAATGCTGCAATGAACACCATTACATCTTGAAGTGCTTTAGCACTCTTTGACAGAGCAGTTCGTATATGACGATGGAATGTTAAACCAGCGCCACTGAAGCTCAGGACGCTGCCATCATGGCCTTTTTAATTAATGATCTGCAACTTGACACGTTGTGCAGATATTTCAGCATCAATCCATCTCATCTTCATTCAAGAGTACGGATTTAGGCGCGATTAAATTCGTTTGCATTTTACAGATAAGCTACATATTTCTGTTGATTGGAAAATTTCGTGGCGTAAACTCATATCGTCAGGTTAACAGTTCAAAGCAAGCGGCACGTTCCGACGGGCAGCGTGTGAGAATACGGTCCCACAAGGCTGGCAAATCATCAATTCATTCTAAGACAGCCATGGGTAGATCACGCAAAGTAAAGGCACAAGAAGAACAGCGTGAATACAGTGATCGACGAAGGGAACAAATTCGTCTAGCTCAACAGCGTTGTAGGCAAAACACAGCCGTCTGTCACCCAAGAAGCCAAGCGCAAGCACCGAGACCGCCGAGACGACGAGGAGCGCCGTGAAGGAAAGAACGCTGCGAAAAGACCCAAGTATTAAGGCAAAAGCCTTTAATCCCTCATGCTAACATCCATCCGTGCGTCCCTCCTTCCGTGCGCGCCATGGAACGGTGCCAGGTGGCCGCCGGGGTGCGCCAATGGACGCCGGTCGCGTCGGACTCTACAGCGCTCGCGCTTTGCTTGCGTAGCGTCGCTGAGCCCAGCGTGTCCAATCATGGAAGAGACGCGCGCATCGCGTTCCATTCTGATCGATCCCGTCTCCATGGGCACAGGCGTTCGCCGAACACACTTTCGAATTGACAGTGTCCAATTCTTTCGCGCTCATGTGTTGTCCAATGTCAAGGGTACAAATTCTAAATTTAGGTGACAATTCCTTGGCGATGATTTTGGTTTATCGTGAAATATGTGTGATCGCCTGGGGTATGACAGAGACCTGTCGAAAATTGCGAGTGTAAAGGAGCCGTCGAAGAAAGGACTGGCTGTGTTGGTGCTCAGGGATGCTTTCCCCGACGAGGACGTTACGAATTTCAGTCTGTGCAGTGAGTGTAAAGAATGTAAGGGCTTTCTTCTACGAGGTAAAAGGCTGTACTTGTCTCAGAAGCATGACTATGCATATCCTGAAATACCATCTAACGTATCTAAACTGAATGCAATTGAAGAGCTGCTCGTTGCACCACGACTCCCCTTGCATGAGCATTAGGCACTTAACGCACGGTAATGGGCAGTTTGGTACTTAAGCACAAGTCGTTAAGTACCGATAAATTCTGAAGTCCCTGTACGGAGTTTAGTGATACATTTCAACGATCGCACCATCTTTAACGTACACCTCAAGCGCCGTCGAATGGTCACATCCACCTATCCATGAGTTAAGAAAGCGAATGTGAAAGCGTAGTTGGGTGTACTTTTACAGTGTCTGCTGTACAAGCACCAGCAAATCTTTCATAACATCTCATTAGCATTTGTCGTGTTTGATACAGCTTCGCAGGACATTCACGTTCGCAGGGAGATATGGCGGCCAATTTTATAGCTTTCAATTGTAAATTACTGACTGCGACAGTTACTTTCATTAAAAAATTGTTGAAGAGAAAAATTACAGGTGCACCCTATGTTACTGCGACAAAAAAAACAATCACCTTGTTGCACATAACGTAATCGGATGAGGATTGTCGTTAAATATGAGACATTCATCGCGTGCGCCCAAGAAGTGCGATGCTGTAATGGATAGTTGCAGAACTCTTGGTTTCAGATTGAGATCTTATTAGATTCAACTTTGATCAACCAGCAAGACAAGTATAAATGTTAAAAACAAAGAATAGCCACCACATATTCGACAATTTCTACCTTGTGACTTAGGGAAATGAATTCTGATTACAGCAAAAGCATGCTAAGGAATCTCCGTGTATTTAGTGCTTCTCACTTACAGCTGCCAATGAACATTTCGTTGTTGAGTCTTTAGAAAAAAGATTTCATTGAGGTACTTCCAGGTTTCGGGTAATGGGCTCTAGAAGACGCGCACTTTCATCCGAAGAGAAAACGCAACACTGCGACAAATTCAGACATGGACGTTATTAGAGACATAAGGGCTGCAACATTGCAAACACGATGATCAGCGCAATCGCTTAATTACTGTTTACAGGCAACTATATTTTCGAAGTTCTGGCATGTGCATATTATTGAGCAGGGCCGGTAGAGAGGGCAGCTGTTACTCTGCGACTGCAAAGTGTATCCTTAAAGGGACACTAAAGAGAAAACCGATTTTTTGCGTATTAGTAAAGTACAATTCCACAATCCCGAAAATGTCACTATAACCACATGAAGACGCTTTGTAAGCGTGCAAACGCGCGAAAAGAAAAATGCGGGTGTGGACGCCACCTCTACATTCCCGCACCAAACACCATGACATCATAGATTCCGACGGCGTCTACTAGGTCTTACCTAGGTCTTAATAGGTTAAAATGAAGCACATTGTCATCTGTGGGAGCCATAGACCTTACATACGAAGTTTCAGAAGTTTTAATCGAGCCAATGTCACCAAAATACAAAAAATACATTTTGAAATTAGTGACGTCTCGGACGGAGATTTCGACGCGAAATTTAAAAAATCAAACTTCAACCTTGATTTTCTCCTCTGCTAATGAACATATATACATGGTGAAACTTGTGACATTAAAGTCCTCAGAGTGCAGTTTATCAATCTAAACCAAGTCATTGTTTCACTTTAGTGTCCCTTTAATGTAGTATAGTCAAGCCCTCGTCGATTCCAGAAACGCATCAAGCCAATGCATCTCCTTGGAAGTTGGCGTGTCCGACGAGCTCCACCTAACCGGCGGCCGCCGCCGGGCCTTCGTGGTCGCCCACTGACTTTCTGCAAAAACCCACAGCTCCCCCAATCCCAGCCCCTATTCAGGCCTACGAACACATCTATAAGCCGGAAGACTTGACGAACACATTTTCCCAGACCTCGATTGATCAGTGATAGTGGAGGAACATAGCACTTCCCTACCCATTTTACGTTCCCATGAACACAACCACCGCCGCAACACAAGCTCAATGTTGACAATAAAAGGTGTTTTCAACACTTCAATGTCCACGTCCAGCTATCATGCACTCTATTATGCGTTGTTGCCGCTTCACAGAAAATAACGCGTTGATTATCGAGCGATGTTTGCCATCTGTAAAAAGCGTCCACGAGAAGTACACGTACAAAGTTAAAAAATTGAAGGACACTTTGTACATTTCAAAGCGTGTTCGGCGAAAGCTTGTGGACATGACTGACTATGCCACGTCTTTTTTTTTTACACTCTCAGTGGGATGGCACACAAACGGAATGTGTGCGTGTTTTTAAATTTTTTTTACCGTTCGTATTTTCTCGCGCTTTGCCCATCGTGCAAACGTCATCCGCGTTCCAGCGCTTAATTTGACGGACACTTTGTGAATTCCAAAGTGTGTTCCGCGAACTCCTGTGTCCATTGAGATGGGGTCAGTCAGAATGGAACGCGATGCGCACGTCTCCCCTCCTTGCATGAGTGGAAACGCTGGGCAGAGCGACACTACGCAAGCAAAGCGCGAGCGCTGTAGAGTCCGACGCGACCGGCATCTGTTTGCGCACCCCGGCGGCCACCTGGCACCATGCCAGGGCTCGGACGGACGACGGCCGGATGGACGGCCGGACGAACGGACACGGACGGACATGGACGGACATGGACGGAGGGACACGGACGGACGGGCGGAAGGGCGGACGGGCGGACGGATGGCCGGACGTGAGCACGAGACATTAAAGGCTTTCGCCTGAATAGAGTAGAAGTGCTGGGAAGTTCCGCGTCTAATGTGTCAGATTCAATACTTATGGTGTTCTTAATTTACAGTTCTTTGGCTCCTTGTGGATGCAAGTACTTAAAGACATTTATTCTCCTCGTCGTTTCAGATACATTGCCTGGAATTTGCCGTGGCAATTATGTCCCGGAAAATGTGACTGTTGAAGTGTTCGTCGTGTCCGATGAGGTCCACAACAGGAGATTTGCAAGAGACGATCTTTGGAGATATATATGCATCTTTATAAATAGTGTAAGGACAATACAATGTGCGATATAGTGCCACTTAATCAGCAATATAAGATTCTATTCATCCTTTCTACCCGCGAGAATACATTATTTTGTAGGCATCACAATGATATGCACTGATATGCTATACACTGCTAATGATATACATCGCTATTTTCGTATTATAGCTAATAACTGAAGAGGGAGTGAATAAAGGGCTCGTTTCGTCGTTAGGGACAACGTAATTAATCCAACAGACAATAAAGATACAGAGGACAATATTTCAGGTTTTTAACTGCAGTGCAGTAATTATTTCATACATGGAAATAAATTAGCGTGTTTTAAAGTTGCTTATTCACCTTCTTAATGTCTTGTCATTTCAACCAGAATTTTTAGACTGCAGTTAAAAACTGCAAATGATCTTCCCTAAGCCTCCTTTGGCTCCAATATCTGTCGGCTTAATTAGGTTGTGTCATAACTAATGTCAGAATGAATGGTAGTTACAACTCATGCATGCATCACTTTGTAATCATATATTCAAGAATTTTGCAGTATGCAGAGTGTGTGTCAACAAATGTGTTCAAAATCCTCCAAAATTAGGATGATGCAATATTTCTTTGCTACCTTCACAATTGATTTTTCTGTAGCGACAGGCATCCCGACATGGTTAAAGACATCATATGGGACAGTAATTAGGAAAATTAGGTTAATCAACTATTTAATTCGTGGAGTTAGGCGGTTATGTCAAATGGGAGTACTCAAGTTATTCATGCAAAGGACGCATCGCAGCTTTAAGATACAGAAAAAGCGGCCTGTAGTTACAATTATAGCGTAATGAAATTCCACCAAATTCAATGGTGAAACGGAAACCGATGCCCCATAAGCGCAATACGCCGACGACGTCATTGTTGAAAACAACGTTTACAGAGGTGCCGTTTTTCCGCGTTAACGAATGTGCACCATGCGCAAGCGCAACCCACACACTTACACAACGAAGTCGTTTGATGATTGATATAACAACGCTGACTCATACTGGAAGACTCAGAAAAATATGGCATTTGCGGTCTTTCATGTTTCGGTCTCGCCGCTGAATGTACTTACATCGTTTCTTGACTCAAATGTTCTTAATGCAGGCTTGTACCTGTTAGCTGATTCGTTGTCGTATTTATCCGTGTAAAGACGCGAGCACATGCAAGAGATTCTTGGGCAACGTCAGAGATGAGAGGCAGTTCTCGCCATCGCTAACGGTGATCACTCGTGGGGTAAACACATTCGATGGTAATCCATCTTCGCTGAACGGAATAGCTCACATTTTTTGTCAAAGGTTCTCAGCTGGCTTAGCTGTTTCGCATAGATCATGGCGAATCAGCGCGAATCATGGGGCAAGTGAAAGAACGAACGGCTCAAATTTATTTCCTATTGTTTCTTTCACCTGTGCCACGGTTTGCACTGTTGGGTCATGAAACGCTATTGGTATTTCTTCTTAAAAGAATGCAACTTTGCAACTCCATTTTTCACAATGAGGTGCTAGACAAAAGTTTATCTTGTCACTTGAATACCTTGCGCTGGTCAATGCTTCTTCAGCGTTTTCCACGTTTTTGAATGAGGCACTGGCTGCATGTTTTGAGGCTACTGGAGTAAATTCATCAATTAGCTGCAGAAAAAAGGACATGAACAAAAACAATTGGCGAAGCTTGCATTAAGCCACGAAATGTTTGAAACAGCTAAACTGGACGATCCTGAAAGGCTCAGTGACATCAACTATACGCATGTGGTGTTTTCTGTGTTACCGTGTCGTTATCGGCCCCCTATAGTAACGATTCGCTACTGACAATGCAACGGAGGGGCGAATAAAAATATCTAATATTGATTTGTAGGACCCGTATCGAGCGTGATTCAAAACGGGCGCAAAGCCTGCCAATTCGTAGCACTCCCAAGCGGCCACCTGGGGCGGTCACACCCCATCTGATAACGTGGCCACACAAAACGGAGACACGAGTTTCAGCTGACATTTCGGCCCGTAGTCACAAATGCTCCTCAACTTCAAACTTGACCTCAAGAAATCCTTGAGGACTATTTCTCGTTGCAATTTCTGCAACGCGAAAGGCCTCAAGGGTCCCTTGAGGTCGAGTTTCGAGTCAAGGAGCCTCTGTGAATACGGGCCTTCATCTGCTAGGCGCGCGCGTGTATAATCGTGTGTTCGTCACCACCATCATAGTCGCCGCCGTCATCAGTGTCTAGAAGTGAAGAAAGCACTCAGGAATTGGAAATCGCTTGGATTCGCGACGTCGCGAATCATTTTCGCTTCGATTCTTAGCAAAGCATCCATTCTAAGATCGACGCCGGTCCGAGCGGCGACGAGGAAGCACCAGGAGACGCCCGCTTAGGCCGAGCTGGCTGGTAAGAACACAGAACAGGAAGAAACAAAACTGCTATCCAGCCTACTTGAATTCATCTTTTAGCCACTTTGCGCGAAGCAAACAAGGACGAAGAAAAGAGCACACACGGACAAGCGCAATCTAACAACAGGTTTATTTTTGAAAAAAAAAAACATCTGCTCAATTACCCAACATAATCTGCGCGATCGCGTCAGTGAACACATCACTCGCGCATGTTATCACTCGCGCGGTTTGCCCAAAGGCGTATTTACTACAATGAAAACTTAACTTGCGCGAGCTATACAGGCACTGAAAAAAACCCGCTGATATACCGCTGGGTTTCCAACAAGCGCGGGGGGTTACGTTGCAAAGACGCCTTGCGGCTGGCGCATGCATTCGTAACCAGTCGAGTCCTCTACTCGACTCCTTACCTCCACCTGCGCAAGTCTGACGAGAACGCCCTCGAGGTGATTCTCAGGAAGATGTACAAGCGTGCCCTCGATCTCCCGATTACCACGTCCAACCAGCGCCTTATGGGCCTGGGGATGGTAAACACCTTCACAGAGCTCCGGGAGGCACACTTGACCAACCAATACACGAGACTTTCAAAGACTACGTCGGGTCGCCGCCTATTAGCCCGACTACACATCCACCACCCAACAGAGACGGAAGAGCGCGTACGCATCCCAGAAGTCTGGTGATACGCCCTGCACGTGCTCCCTCTTCCGGCCAACATGACACGTGACGACCACAGTGGCAGGCGCCTTGCGCGGGCGGAGGCACTGGCCCGCCGCTATGGGAACAAACACGGCATCTTTTACGTGGACGCCTCAGGCCCTCACCATGGGGGGTGGTACACGGCTGCAGTCGTCCACCAAAACGTCGCGGTGAATGGCATCACATTCAGAGCACAGAACATAACACATGCGGAGGAAGTCGCCATCGCGCTAGCTGCCGCAGACGGGAACTCGCGCGTCATCATTACCGACTCGAGAGGGGCCTGCAGAAATATTCAACACGGGTACGTCCCTCACCTGGCGTATCGGATTTTACAAAACAGCAATTACGTCGGGGCCCCCGCGTCCCGCATGATCATATGGGCTCCAGCTCATATGGGCCTCGAAGGCAATGGAACGGCAGACGCCGCTGCCCGCGCGCTCACTCTCCGGGTAACGCCTTCAGGCCCTTCCGAAATGGATCCCGAACCTAATCCGGCCTTAACGTTTCGAGAAATTACTGAATTCTACCGATTCGGCCACGCAATTTATCCTAAACCCTGTAAGGGCCTTACAAAGGCAGAGGAACACTTACTCCTCCGCCTTTACACCAAAAACACTGCTGTGCCCGGCAGTTTTAAAATATTTCGATCCTGCCTGTGCTGGAAAGTGCCCGCACTGTGCGGAGAAGTCTTCGGACATCTTCCACATGGTGTGGGCATGCCAGTCAACCCCTCGCCTCACCCCAAAACCGAACCCCACCCGGGAGCACTGGGAGGCAGCCCTGCTCGGCTGTTCCGACCTGGCGAGCCAGAAGGCCCCTGGTCAACCGAGCCCGAGTCGCGTTGGTCGCCAATGGGCTTCTGTAAAGAGGAGCCCACCTAGTGGTTCTGAGGGGTGGCCCGCACCGGGCCATCTCCCACCTACTCCCTGTATATACCTCCAATAAAGTATTTCTCTCTCTCTCTCTCTCTACCGCTGACAAAAAAACACAATACAAAAAAACGTAAGAAATTATGATGTGCTAATGCTGCTGCTGTCACTACTTTTTTTTTCAGATTAATGCCATATTCATGAGTCTGAGTTGTCCTAAAGTAAGCTTAGCCCTCGTCGGGCTAGAAATAAGTAGTAAGGTTAGTATTGATTTTTGTTTTATCATCCAAGAACGAAGGGCGTGTGCATGCACGAGCCACCATTATGTACCGTATTTTGCAGATTGCCGAGACCCATTACGTTTATGGCAGTGACAAACTACTGAACGACCAGTTTACACTATATAACCTTAAAGACTACGTCGGCAGGAAAATGCGAGCATACGGAAACCCAGATGTAGTGTTACTTCTAACAGGGTAAGCAGATCAAGGATTAAATGACATTTCTTTTTAAATGAACCAGCTTGCACTAAGTCACGCAATGCAGGGTCTCAGCAGAGCTGGTGGGCACCTAGCCGGCCCTGCCTTGGCTGGGCTCTTATACTCTGAACTGTCTCTTTCCTGCCCCTTGCTAGGCTATACCTTACATGCCTAAACTTGCTATCTTTTAATCTTTTTTAAGTCTCTGTGTTTCTATCTGTTTCTCTGTGTCTGTATGTTCTTTCTATCTTTTTTTTTTATCTTTCTTCCCTTTCTTTCTCTCTGGTTTGGTCTTTCTCTTTCTTTCTTTCAACGTCTCTGCTCATCCACTATCTTTTTTACTCCTCGACCAGGACAGCTCTGCTGTGAAAATTCTATAGCGCCATAGAATTTGGGCTTATCCCACTACTCGCCACACCCGTCCACTAAAGATTAACAAGGGAACAGAAAGGCGCCAAACTCCGAATAGGGGTCGGATGCTTCAGTTTCGCTTGTTAACCATCTGTAGAGAGTGCTTGGGCGCTGACTGAGCGCGTGCCAGTTCATGATTGGGATAATTTTCTATCTACTACACAATGCCAACCTCGATCAAAACAGTTCTGCTGTAAAAAAATGCTAGCATACCTACTCGCTATAATCAGAGCATGTTTGTCAACTTCACTACATGTCTGTCTTTATCGCGCTCTGCCATTTCAGCGTAAATGGCAACCAACTGTCGCACCATTCAGCTCTATTACAATAAGAAAGTGTTATAAGTGTAACGTTTGCTAGTTCACACTCGCTAGTGAGGGAGTGTGAACAAGTTCAATGCTCTGCAAGTTAGCACTCGCCGGTGAGCGCACACTATGTTCAGGAAATCCAAAAGAAATTTCTATGTTGTAACGATACATCCTTGCTCACCGATAAATGAGTCATGCTCTTTACGCATATATGTACCTAAGTTCACACTATTATGCCCTTGTTTATGTGAAGATGTTTGTGGCGAGATATACCAGTACAAAAGTACCTAAAAGGGGAAACGGTCTTCAGGCTACATTTGTGTAATACAGGTTATAAAACAATAATCCGATGCTGTGTCTTAGGGATGAATTTCAGAAACGTAATTTTTCTCATTTTATTCGTAAAAAAATATCGCATTTCAGTGACCATGTACTACACTTTCATTATTGGAAATATTGAAATATTATCGCTTTTTAGGCGTGACATTTACGAGAGTACCGGCAGAGGAATCAAGAAAGACATTACAGGTGGGTATAATGTTGTCTTTGCGTTATAGTTGAGTGGCATTTGATAACTACTAATTAATTTCATATCTGCCAGTGTGAAATAACTATACATACTTCAATTTTTGATTAAGTGCACGATGAACTGCATCTATTTAATGCCACTAGCTTATGTTCTTCAACGTTCTTTCAAGAAAAATGTTTCGCGAATTATTTCTGCTTATTGAGAGTCAAAGTGTGCCTATTTGCTATCCTCAGCGAGTTGAAAATTCGGCATATTTTGCTAGTCACAAGGTTTCTTGGGGCTACTTGGTTCATGTACATTGTTCTGAACCAAGTAGCCCTAAGAACGACGGGACGAAGAAAATCCTTTCTTGTCCTGTAGACAGCGCTGTGTCCTATATTCTTAGTCCCGTCGTTCGCGCTATTTCGCCAAAATGTTTGCTAGTCACATTTTGCTGTAAGGAAATGGTTCTCGAATAAATAAAATCGCGGAATCACAAGTTTAGATAGTTGGATCTGGAGGTCTTACCTATTTCTCAATCTTTGACTATACTGAAGGCTCTTAATTACGATGAAATAAATTCAAAACGTGTTGATAGCATTCATATAAACTACCTTAATCTGGCCATAGCCTTTCAATATAGATAATGCAGCCTTCCTTCTTTCACGCCATCAACACAGCGCTAGAGGTTGCGCATCAAACATGGTGTCACCGCAAAATTTTTTTAACTACAAATATATTCGACTATACCCAAGAAGTCTAACGATTGTGGAAAGCGTCTGAAAGGAAATATTTTCGTTGATTTGTCTTCCACGCACAATTGTACCATTTTTTGTATGTTAAGTAAAAACTTTCGTGATATATCTACATTTGGCAATATTTAATATTACCCTAATACTAGTCGCACCGGGTCACTGTTGTCAAAAGTAACCGTTCTTCGAAAATATCAAATGTTCTTGGCTTGTGCAGGAATTGCGTATGAAGGTGGTGTTTGCACAGATCATCGTGTGGCTCTAGCCGAAGACATGCCTGGTTCATTCAGTGGTATTATCGACGCAGCGCATGAGCTTGGGCACAGGTGAGAAACGTGCTGCAATCAGCCCGCTTTCTTCACGAAGAGATCACAATTAGAACAAATTTCTTGTCAATTCAACTAATCTCTTGAAACTGCACGCAAAATATTTAATTTTTTGCGAGCCTCACTCTCCCTCCTTTGAGTTACACTGGAACTTTTATGGAATGAATGGCGAGTCATACAATAGTATGTGATGTCACACAAGTCAGTCAACTACCCGCCATGGATATGGTGCTCGACTGCAGACGTGAAAGTCGGAGGATTCAATGTGGGCCGCAGCGGCCCTATTTTCGATGAAGGCGACAATGCTTGAGGTTCCATGTACTTAGATTTAGGTGCATGATAAAGTGCGCCAAGTGGTAGAAATTAGCGGAGCCCTCCCGCACGGCGTCCCTCATAATTACATCGCGGTTTTCGGACGTGAAATCCTAACAATTATTATTATTACAAGTCGACAAACTGACATCCACGCATGCACTTTTGGCGTGTAATACACTGCTAGGTTCTATCTCCGGTACTCTTTAGTTCACTTCCGATTCCTAGTTGGTCTTTGAAGTAGACATTTGGCTTTCACATCATGTTCGCGCTTAAACTGCGTCGGATATAAAATTTCGGTGACAGCCAAGCAAAGCAATTCTGCTATACAAACTCCATCTCCTGGTGCTACAAGATTAGAGCCACCTTATCCTGGTTTTGCATCGCCTCCGGAATTGGACTATCTTTAACAAAGCTACGGTGTCATGTGATGACGTCAGCGTGCGACATGACGTCACTTGACGTGAAGAGGACGCCATTATGATGTCACGAACTATGGCGATCTGTGACGTCATCGTGGCGTCATATGGCGACGTGATCACTTGATGATGTTTTGCATCAATCGTCTCGGACGCCGCCGGACGCTGACGGCCAAATTTCGCGCTTGATGAGGCATCTAGCGCTTTCATCTTCAAAAAAAAAACCAGAAAAAAACCATTGATATTATAGGCCTCATTCCCGGTATCAGAAATGGCAGACAGTTAGTTCTGTATCTGCTGCCGAGAATTCGATAAAATATCAACACCGAACTGCTCCTACGTTTCTGTGTTGGTTTTTTTCCCGTCGCCTAGCGCTTCTCCATCTTAACTTTGGTGGACATATTGGGAATGAACAGGCTTAGCTGATAGTGCATCCAAAAATCTCCTAAAGAAAGTGTGATTTAGGAGTACCATAGAGCGTACAGCAATAGTATATGATACGCTTCGAAAGTACTGTTTACAAGGGCTTGTATGAGACATACATGCAACGAATCGTACAAGCTTTACTAGGCGCTTAAGCGAAGCTGTGAGCGTGCAACATGTGACATATCTGCCGTAATTAAATACGTACTTTGGTTGCTCGCGCAGGGAACCCGTCGTAACGTATGACGCAAATAACAGTTGCCAGCCGAATGAGCGTTTGCTATTCATGTGTATCGCTACTGTGGTGGTGTTGTTATGCGTACTGCCACGCTAAAGAATTCGCAGCTAACGCAGCTATAACGTCGATCAATTTAGACAATACAAGATTGCACCCACACTGATATTTTGAACAAAACACACAAATGTTACACGGAATAGCGTAGCAGAGCTTGCACCAAACATATTAGTGGGGTGGTAAGTCCTTGAAATTGAGCGAGTGAGGAGCCTAGAAGACGTGCGAATTTTGTAGGATACTTCATGAGTAAATGGATTTCACAAAAAAATATAGTATTTATTCAAACCTTCCTGCTGTCATTCACGCTTCGTTTATTCGGAATTCCTTGAATAAAGCATTCATTTATAAAAGAAAATAATGATTTCAGTCTTATTTCGGAATGTAAAAAATAATGACTGTGGTATCCTTTGGGAAATGTCAATGTGAAGCCAAATAACTGCTAAGATTCAGACTGGCATACCTTGGTGTATATGTTGCCATGTGTACAGGAATTTGAAATGAGTATGTTGGAAGGTAAATATATATTCAGATGTTTGCCACGCAGACATGACACCCCAAAATAAACAGGGTAGACGCTGGGTGTTCATCCTTCTTTTTTTAAATAAATTTTCTTAGCTTAGGGGCTTCTCACGACGGATCGCCACCAAACCGCTATTTTCGAGACCACCCTGGATCATTGAAGTGTCCAGCTAAAAGCGGCCATTTAATGACGTACGTAGATGGGGGGACCCCTTCGATACCAGTTCTCCCAGTGCAATCAGGAGGAAATCCGCTACGTGCTTAGGTAAGTCGTGTATTCATGTGGCGCAATGATTTGCTTGACTTAACATGATATATAACAGTATTAAGTTATCTGGTTTAGCGTAGTGTCCATGTGCACAGGAAGTTCTGATGGCTTCGCCGTCGATAGCTCAAAAAGCCTGCATGATCCGCTTCTACGCCCGTGCTGAGAACGTGAGTTTAAAACTGCAAATGATTCGAATCTGGTTCATTCTACTGGTATTACAGCATACGGGGAAAGATGTGTTGGGACATCAACGCTGTGAATTTCTACTCCTTGAAGGACGTTTATCCAGGTGCCTTGATAAATCCTAATGACTTCTGTAAGAGATTTTACAAGAACAATGCAGCTTACAGTCCAACGGTAAGACTACTATCTTCATTTTTTGCGTACTTCTTCAGTTTTCTTCAGAGACAGCCTTAAATCGTCCGATGTTCTTTATTAACGTGTACCTAAGACTAAGTTCACCAGGTGCTCTAAAAATGGGAACCAAGGTTCAATTGCAACTCAGCGCTGGTCACGTTTTAAAGTATTTCGTACTATACATTGTGTTCTGTCGCAGTGTTTACCTAGTAGACACTGGGATAATTTGTCACCTTATTGAGGGCGATATTCACAATGAAAGACTGTACAAGTGCACGTCCCCGCCCAAGGACAAGAAAACTGAGCGTCCCAATTTTATGTTTTTTAGATTATTTTTCGCGCCTCTCTTCTTCCCGTCTTTCTCTCCCCCATCGCCCTTCCGCCCACAGACTAGCAAGTCATTGATGTGTGTGCGCCGGCTAAAGTTTCTGCTTTTCAACAGAGGCTTCGGTTTCTCTCTCTCGCTAATTTGGAAATCACGTAAACCACCATCCAACCCGAAATAGCAACTAAATTTCCGTGAGGTCAATATCGGTGCCCACGCCGACCACGACGCAACATGTCTCAGACTCACTGTGCCACGTGCACAAGCTCCTCGGAGCTGTCGGACAATGATAGCAACAATTCGGACGCACTTGGAGGTCAACGAGCATCACCGTTCCTCTTCGATGAAGCAGAACAGATTTTCGTATGTACTCCCCTTGGTTCCGCATAACGGCGCCAGATCGCACCACTTGTCCAGGCCGTCCAAGTTTGTGGCTACGGCGATGGGCTAAAATGCTTACGCTAAGAAGCTTGTTCTCAAAGATTTTTGTTTATATAGACGCTCTCGGCTGCTTTTTGTCGTCGGCGTCGCCGTCATGCCCCGTATATATATATATATATATATATATATATATATATATATATATATATATATATATATATATATATATATATATATATATATATAATCTACCAAGAAAAAATAACTGAAAAAATTTTTTTTTCGACGCCCGTAATTGAACGAGCGCAGTCTCGCTCCGCAGCGTGCGGGGTTAACGGCGGAGCCACGAAGGCGCAAGTCCTGCGACATCGTAACGGCGAGCTATTTAGATACACAAATTGCCGCTGGCAGTACGCCGATATCGGGGGGAACATGGGCGTGTTCTCAGCATTACCAGCGAGATGGCGCGAATGGCGCGCCAGGCGCGTGTGCTCGTCTATGAACGTGTACTTTGCCCTGCTTTGCGTGGTCACCCGTGCGCGTGCGCGTTTATCTCGCTGCACGGGAGGTTTTTACGTCTTGGGCTTTCACCGGAACGATGAAGTTGTAGTTACAGAGCGCACGAAGTTACTTCGCTAGCTGCAGAATCCCCGTTTGCAAAAAAAGCGCCCTCTTCAAACACAGTGAAGTAACACCTGTGGCACTCGTTAGTTCGGGCTCATCCTGCGTGCACCTGTGCGCATACGTTTCGCGCGTCCTTTGTGTTTGAGCAGCACTTTAGTTTTGAGCTGTGGACCTTGCTAGTTCGCGCTCATCCTATGTGTATTCTTTTGGTGAGTTCTTTCTTCTTGAGCAGCGCGCTCCACGTTTCGATCTACTTGCCGTTCTTCGCGTATCATTCCAAATGGTTGTTATCGTATTCGCTGCTTCGCCCTTGCGGCGAAACTGTGACATTTTTAATATTGTCATAGAAAGAGGGCATAAGTTTGTGGAGCGTTGTATGACATCAATAAGATCAATTACTAATATCAGCCAAGTACGTACCTTTTTCACGATGCGCACCTTACCGTACACAAATAGACGCGGTCACAGTGGACCCGGTATTCGTTACGGAAAGTGTTTCAGTGAGTTAATGTTCGCGCATATGCACTCTTTAACAGGCACGGTATTACTGTACTTTCCGTGCGGTAAGCCGGCAGTTGTAACGGAAACATTCTACCAAAAGACGAAGTGTAATCATCGGGTGCCAATGTTTCGTGGCTGTTATGGTGAATACACGGCGAATCATGTGCGGCCTACAGTGCAATACCGCTTGTCGCCCATCGCACGCTCACGCACATGGATGAATGGAACGCTCAACCAAGGAAGCGCCGGCCAAAGACACACGATCCACAGCACGCAAGCAGACGCTGCAGTGG
>JALIZH010016132.1:0-61005 GCA_030522465.1 Rhipicephalus appendiculatus
GTATGCACCCACTCCGGGGGATCGATCAAGCATTGGGTAGTCCAAGATTAATCTCGGTAATACCAAATCAAACCAAATCCACACCGGCAGCATCATTGCCGTCGGCGTTCGGAGCGCGAGTCGGTTTCGCCACGAGGAGAAGAAGAAGCGACGACCCGCCAGGAAGGACAGGAATTCCACCTGGATCCGCAACAGTGCTTCCTGCAGCGCATAGTCAGGGACTGTTCCAGTCTTGTGGGAGAGACTTGGCCACATTTTAGCGTACGTAGTTCTTTTTTTCTGATGAACATTTTCTTTTTGCGTTTGTTTTAGGGGCCGTCAATGCCGGTGTCCGGACCCGGCCAGGGCTCGCCCTGGTCGGCTATCCACCCTTCTGGGTTGGTACCACTGGAGTGTTAGTTCGGAAGGGCGTAAGCAGTTTGCCGCTTGTGTCTACTGATGGAGGAGCCATTCCGTTGAGCGAATCAGTGGTGTCCCAAGAAGAGCTACGTGGCACAACCGGGCATTTTCTAGACATTTCGGAGGTCAGGCGCTTCGGCAAGATTTGCATACTATGCAAGTCATCGAATGTTCAATGCCATGACTGATTTGCTTGCCTGCTCGAGATTCGCTCACGTTGCAGTTCGCGCGTTTGTCCCACCCAATCTCGCTTGCGTGATGGGCAGTGTTCGTGGTGTACCCACCAATATTAACGCGATAGCGTTAAAGAGCTCGTTTCGCAGAAAATTTTGGCGTCGGCGCCGGCGTCGTTGGTTGTGAGCGAAAACTCATATTGTCCTTGACCGAAAAATTGAGAAAGATGCAAATGAAATATAAAATAAAAATTTCCAGGTCCGAGTGAGGATCGAACCCAGGCCATCTGCGTGGCAACCATGTGTTCTACCACAGAGCCACAAGATTTCGTTGAAGCTGCCGTGAAAAAAAAAAAAACGCTATATAAATGTAACGTAGTGGAACGAGTCTCCTTAACGCGTCATATATTGCGTGGCGGAAGCGTAGAATCGCGCCGGGCGTCATAAGATTTGAATTGAGCAACGAGTGGGTGTTTTAAAGGCCCACCCATTACAAAGCGCTCAGACATATTTAATCATCATCAGCAGCAGAACCATCAACAAAGTGAACAGCTGCGTAGGAACGCGTGTTGCCCTACGAACGCGTATAGTGGGCCCTTCGCTGATTCGCTAAAGGAAACGCTTTCGCGCTTTCGCGATCTACTCTTGAAGGCGAAGCTTACTCCATTTTTTTTAGTCCCGAGACCTTCTTAAAGATCGTCTTCCCTGCAGGCGTGGTTTCAGTGTACAGATGCACCAGACCTGTAGGTGATACGCGGGTCCCAACTCAAAGCGTTATCTGCAAATAGAATCTATTTGCAGCTTCCCGTCGAGACTGTCCATATAATTGCTATCGCAATAAAACAATGAAACAGCTGTCGTAGAATCTGAGGAGTTTCAGCAGTAGCAGTTCTCGTGGAACACAACAAAATGTATTTCACGTCAATGCGAAGTGACCCTCACAAGCTTTCGCTGTAGAGTTCCCCGGTTAAATTATTCCCCTCAAGTGCAATGAACTGCAAACAATAGATCACTTTTTTTTTTCTTTCATGGCGCCGTTTTGCCTCACTCTGGAGAATATTTCTTGAAAGGCCGACTGGTATACTGGGATTAACATTGAATACTTCTAAGCTGTTATCATTTGGACCCGGTCAGTTGGTAGAAGCCGCAGTGGTGTTCTGTCTGCGCTACATAAGTTCATTCAAGCAACCGGAAAGTTACGCTGCCAGTGGTACCGCCTCATGGAAACAATTCATTTTTTTACTTCTTTTTCTAAATCTTACCTCTGGCTTTTTTAATCTTTTACCTCTTTCACTCTTTATTTACATTACGTTTTGTCCCGCTCTTTGTTTTTATACGTTGCATAGCCTCTAAATTTCCTTTATAACTGACAGTGTGTACAATCCCACTTGTGGGTACGAGCCAAGCTCTCCTAGGCAACAAAACAAAACAAAACAGATGTGTCGCAGTCTGCCGGTCAAGCGGTGGCCGAGGGGGTGCCTGCGGTCCACGGAGAGGTCGATGGCCATCGGCAGCAGCTGTCCAACGTTTCACAGGAGAAACCGCCACTGGCCCCACACACAGACCGCTTCGTCGACCACGCGGCTGGACGTGAGTTCTACGGGGCGTGGTCATTGTAGTAGAGTACCACAGCTGCCAGATATCGCCGGTCAGAGCAGCTTCAACCACTGGAATGCTTATTCGGGCCGGTTGGTACATCTTGATAAGAAAACGAGAAACGGCGCCAACCACAGGACAACAGGACAGAGAGAACTAGGACAAGAGTCAGCGCTTGGTCCGTCTCTGTCCGCTCGTCCTGTGGTTCGCGCTGTCGCTCGTTTTCTAGGAGCTGCAACCACGCAACGCCGTGTACCTCACGCGCGAACCTACCATTTGAATATAACGTCATATTATGAATAGTCATGGCGGAGAAGAGCCGCGTAAGACCACAAGGCGGGCACTGGAGTGCCACAACTTCCAGGGAGCGCCTCTTGACGCGTCGTCCGCCAAATGTCACAGCAACCGCGGCGGGTCACTGTAGGAGCCCTCGCGTTCCTTCACTGGTTCCTTCCCGTTCCGAGGAATAGGTGTGTGGGATCGCGACAGGGCGCAGGTGTCGGACTCTATGGAGCGTCTTTGACTCGGCACGCCTATAGGACACTTCATCGTACACCACGTTATGTCATTGGCTGATGCCAGATGAGTGACACAGAGACGATGCCGTAGGCTGATACAACTTATAGGTGGCTTCCAGTGATGTCACTGAAACCGACGTGTAGGAGTACCAACCAGGGGCGTAGCCATTAATTTTTTTCGGGCAGGGCACCTCCTTGAAATGGTCATTTTCGCTCTGTATGCCATGGCGAAAAACAATTTCGTGAGGGGGGGCGGGGGGCACGTGCCCGGTGTGCCGCCCCCTGGCTACGCCACTGGTACCAACATAAGTACCAACATGATTGGGCGCGAAGTTTATATTATTAGTCACGTTAGTGTTATCCGTACACTGCATGCAAGGTTTGTCATTATTAAATCGTTGTCCATGGACAGAGGCGAAAAACATTCCAACGGAGTCGTTTATCACACTAAACAATGCTAGCCAAAACGTGATTACGCAGATAATTTGACGTCATCATATTTGCCAGGTTGGAGTACCAGTACGTTAAAGGGGCCATGACGCCAAACGATTGATTATAATATGTGTTATGTGAGTTAATCCTTGCGCGTTCACGTAGAAACTATCATGACGTCTCGTAGAAACTATCATGCAGTTTATTGAAATACTTCTGATCGCTAGGAAGTATATTCACGAGCAAAAGAGCTGCCGAACCTCCAAGTTGTGTATGGTCCGCGGGGATGTCGCGAGACTTGACGCACCATGTCGGCGCATGCGCTTTGCCATTGTCTCCATGTGGTTATACAACAATATTGTTTCCCAATGGCAGAGTTATATCGTGCTGCAGGACCCGATGGCCGTGCACGAGCCCCATCCGGGCCACCAGTGCCGGTCGGTGTCCTTCGCGGACGGCAAACGCCGGGTCATCGCCACAGACCTGGACCCGGAGGTGGACCCGGACAAGCTCAAGACCGTCGTGGGCCGCCCGCCGACGCCTCGGCCTTCTCGCACAGACGTCTCCGTGACGACGCCCGAGGAGTGCGGGGAGAGCTCGCGGCCTCCCAGCGCAGACTCGCAGACGAGCCCGTCGGCGCACAAGGTATACCATCCTCTCAGTAATTCTTCGAGTAGGGCTACCTGGTACTACATCCCAATTCACTTGCGCTGAGCGAAAGGCACGAAGGACTAAGGACAAAGAGAACAGAATGAAGAACAGCACCTGCTCCCCCCCCCCCCCCCAGTGGCGGATCGAGATGGGAGGTGGTAGGGGCGATCGCCCCCCCCCCCCCCTAAAGCCTGTGACAGCAACCCCACCCCCCTTCCTTCAGTTGCAGATGATATACACATGTTCAAGGAAATCGAACCCGCAGGCTGTCTCGGCCGCGAAATTTTGTGTCAGTACCCCTTTAACCTACTTCGAGTTTGATTACAAGCCTGTTGTCCACCTCCTATCACAAATTAGGACAAATGAGTGGGACCACTGTGAGCACAAATGACAGTATTTATACTGTGATGGGGTTCTGGTGATACTAAAAACAAGAAAGTCAAGACCGCCCCCCCCCCCCTTTGTGGTTTCATTTCAAGCGACCCCCCCCCTAAAGTGAGTGACTGGATCCCTCCCCCCCCCCCCCCCCCACCGGCGGTCGAGTTCAAATGACAACATGCTTCACAATGGATGAAAACAATGCAAATTAAGTGATGTGGTGCTTCTCACATTGGCCTGACTTTGGGGCCTGGATTTTTCTGAAGATGGGAGTAAGCAGTTCAGAAATGCAACATATTTAAGGGGCCCTCAGGCTGCTATTGTCAAAAACCTCAGAGTGGCCATAAGGTAGCAAACGTATGGGGCAGACGCTGTGCCCCCCCACCTATGTGATTGGGGGGAGGGAGGGGACAGCTTCACTCGTGCGCACGCCTATGAGCAAGAGTATTGTTTCGAACTCACCGAAATTTGTGTGGTATCGACCAAACGTTGCGACGCAGGACGGCCCGGCCCTGAATCCGGAGGTTCTGACGATATGCGCCTGACACTGGAGTGCGCCGGACGAGGCGGCCAAGGAGAGGGCGAGCGACGAGTCGGCCCTGCGGCGCGAAGGCGGAGAAGGCATGAACGAGGACGCCCGGGCCGCCGCCAAGCTGTTGCCAGCCGACGAACTGACCAGCGAGGGTGGTCTGACCAGCGAGGGCGGGGGCAGCTGCGGCACCGAGTAGCACGCCAAGAGAGGTCGCGTAACCGAAGCGGACATCCTTCGTCCAGCAGCCCCGCGGATATCACGCACGTCTCCCAGCTGGTCGGGACTTCCGGGTCACGTCGTCGATTCGGGTCCTACCTTGGCCCACCTTTTTGGCCAAAATATATTCGTTCTTTTCTCGCGCTAATGCTAATGCAATAAAACATACGATTTGATGGATCATAAAAATACTGCTAAAAGCAACGGTTAGTAGTCGGGCGTTGGAAATTTGTATTGCATACATTGTAATTAAGCATGAAAAAATCGCGCCATATCCACGAAGTGAATGATGATGAGTGGGCGAAGCTCGATCCTTTTCATCCATGGCAGAAAGAGAATGTGTGGTCTGGAACGCGCTTATACTTCGTGGTCATCATCGTCATCGTTATCACGTGTAGTGGGTACATTCCACTATGCTGCGTCATCGTCATCTTTATCACGTGTAGTGGGTACATTCCACTATACTGGAACGCGCTTATACTTCATCGTTATCACGTGTAGTGGGTACATTCCACTATACTGCGTCATCGTCATCTTTATCACGTGGAGTGGGTACATTCCACTATACTGGAACGCGCTTATACTTCATCTTTATCACGTGGAGTGGGTACATTCCACTATTCGTGGCTATCTACCTACCTACCTACTACTACTACTACTACTACTACTACTACTACTACTACTACTACAACTACTACTACTACTACTGCTACCACCACTACTACTACTACTACTACTACTACTACTACTACTACTACTACTACTACTACAACTACAGAGGAGGGACAGACCCACACCCTTAGGAGCTTCGCCCCTAAAATATGTATCACATGTCTTTATTTCTTCTACACTAATTTTTCCCTGAGTGGTTATTTAAGTATGCTAGGTACAATATGTTTTTACATAAAGCCCGTTTCAATGCAATATCAAATCTTTATGTGAGCTTTTTTTCTCTATTGCTTCTTTGTTCATGATTGTCTGGGTGCCGCTAAAGCTGTTTTTTTATTACGGTACAAAGGGCTGTAAGAGCTGTGTACAAGGGTGTTGAGTCCTCTGTCAAGTGATATGCCTTTAGCCCCAACATCATTTGCTTTCTTGTATAAGATAACAATAAAACAATTTCTGAAAAAAAAAAAAGCAGACCACCTACGTCCAGCGTGTCCGGTGATTGACGCCACTCGAGGGCGGGGCGGGATTGAAAGTCCAGGAATGGTTGCAGAAATTAAAGACAGCTTTCAACCTGCACTTACATCTATTTACACAAGTACATTCATACACCACCCCGATTGGAATGTGTAAAACTGCAGAAGGGAATCAAACCCTCAACCTTTACGCTGAGCAGAACTAGTAATGATACAGCCTGCTCACAGTAAGCGACAAGTTTCGCGTTATGGCAACAAAGTGAAAACGGAGTTTTCTCACGCGCACCCAACTCGTGTTTGAAACAGCCAAGGCAACGTAGTAAGCTTTGAGTGAAGAACCGTGTGTACAGCACCAGCAGCATATCCTCGACACAGAGTTCAATAGCGGGGAAATAAAACCACAACCAACCGAGGAGGAAGCACGCGTTCATCACTTGCAAGTACAGACTAAAGAGCGTGACATTTTGGGCGTGTACAGTTGTCAATCATAGTGCACGTCTAATGTGCGCGAGCGTAAAATATACGAACAACATGTTCCACTTCGCCCAGACTAGTTTGCAGAACGCTAGTTTGACGTCTTTTCCACACAATGTCCAAGAAAATGGTTAAGATCAAGTTCACTTACGGAGTGAAAGTACAATGGTTCAGGATGGTTTGCCTGCACGAACTGGGATTGAATCAAGAAAAACAACTTTAAGTTGAATGATAAAAAAAAAAAAACACACAAATTGTCAGTATCGCCGGAAGGGCGAAGCAATGAATACGATAGCGAGAAATTGGAATGTAACACGAAGATCGACGAGCAGCTCGGTACTTGCAGTTTCCGCTGAAGCACAAAGAAGGACGCTAGAAAAGGACGCACAGGTATACACAGGACAGGCGTGAACTATCAACCACCACAGTTGTTACGACTTTGTGTTTGAGCAACGCGCTGAAAATGTTGACAATGCAGAAACCGACGCTCTTAGATATTAACGCGATAGCGTTAAAGAGGCTCGTTTCGCGGAAATTCCGGCGTCGGCGTCAGGCGTCGTTGGTTGTGAGCGAAAAATCACCATCTTGTCCGTGACCGAAAAATCGAGAAAGATGCAAATAAAATAAATAATAAAAATTTCCGGGTCCGAGTGAGGATCGAACCCAGGCCGTCTGCGTGGCAAGCAGGTGTTCTACCACACAGCCACGCTTCTGTTTTTTTCTTCTTTCTTTATTGCCTATGTACATACTTACAGCATTGACAAACAAATATATGCCAGACAAAGAAAAAGAAACAAAAGGAAAGCAAAAGCTACACAAGTATTAGAGTTTACAGGTTATTAAAATAGCTTCATCTGTAGAAGGTGTTCTACTTGATGAAGCCACTCAGGTAAATCTTGTTGGACCTTCTGTGTTTCCACATATGAACATATAGATTCAAAAAAGTACTGTCGAACTGGACGTGCGTTAACTATCAGCATGGCGCACTGCCATTCTAGATTGCCATATACTGTGCAGGCCCAGTAACATAACGAGAACGAATGTAATTCCAAGCAGAAGCGTGGCTGCTGAAGAACGTCTTTTTTTGGGACGTTCTTCAACAGCCACGCTTCTGCTTGGAATCACACTGAAAATAACTTCCCCTGCTTAGAAATGCAGTGAAAATAACTTCCATGCTTTACAAAGACACGCGTCCTGTGAGGCGTCACAATGCAGAATGTAATATCGCAGTAATATTGCGTGGTACAAGCGCACATTGCCATCGGGTGTCAGAACATGTGAATATCATAACGACATTGTGGTTCAAAGCCGTGTACCCATTACAAAAGGCACACACGTTACTGCGCGTATTCTCTTAAGACCACGTAGTGGGTGCATAGCAAGCTCGAAAACATTTCCCGCTCATTAAGGGGCCCCACAAATTTTTACACATGTCAACGCGATTCCTGACCCACATGAAGCCTGCATAGGGTCAGTTTGCAACGCAGTTTCAAGCATCGGCGTAGCTCAGTGACCTTAAGGTAATTCTAATGTGACGAATTATGTTGTGCGCAGTTCACAATAATTACCGGTGTTGATTCCATGCATTAAGTAAGAAATAATCGGCGTAGCTCAGTGGTAGAGTACTGGGCTGCCACGCAGAGGGCCCGGGTTCGATTCCCGTTCTGTGTAGGTAATTTTTATTTTTTTTCTTATTTTGTGCGACAGTGGTTACGGACACCGGCGGCGGCGGACAACTACGGCGCAAAAACGGCCCTTCTTGTGATCTCATAACAGCTTTCGCTGTAAAAGAAAGCATGGCGCCAATGCCCTCTGTAAGCTAAACGCGAAGGCACACGCACGCACGAATATTAGAGCCTCAAAGATTCGCGCTCAGATCCTCGGAGGCAGTGACGCGGCTTTGAAGGTTTATTCTGACCGTAAAAAAAAGTATTTTCCCACTCCGCGATTCTAACGATTTGGCGGTGCGGCGCGCATGCCCGCGCTTGCGTTCCCGTGCTCGCGCGTGCTTGGCGCGTCTTCCGCGACAGTGCGGACAGCATCTCTTCGTACCTGCGCGGTAGCGCACGTTCGTGTGAAACGTCGCGGGGTGAAAATCGGTTCGCAACAACCGTACTCCATTACAATGCGGGCCCACTGCCCGCGGCCGGAACCAATGAAAAAATTTGTATCACCCTGAAAATCGTACCAGCCGTGATCCTATCACCGATATTTTAATGTAGATAGATATACAGAAGAGGTGAAAGTGCCTTTTCTTTGCTAAGAAATGCTTCGCGTTTAGCACTTATGAATCAGTGCATAAATGAATGAACGACATAAATAAATGCGTGTGCTTACAGCTTCCCTGGTCATCCACCTTCACACGCAGGAATGGCTCATGAATATATTTTTTTAATATTTTGTCAACGAAAGATAATCTTATCTGCATCAACGCCTTGTAGCTGTTCGCGCTTTCTGAGTTATATATGTCCCCTGCTTATCCGGATCATTGGCACCGAGGGAAAGTCCCCTTGATCTCACCGCGGACCGGAGAGTGGTCTTCTCAGAGTGCCATAGTAGAAGTTGCGCATGAGCACGTAGCGGGCGTAAATGGCACCGCACTGGTCGACGTAGTTGTCAGCGTCCAGGTCGAGGAGGAGGACGCAGTTTTCCGTGAAGTTACCAGGTTCCGGCACCCACTGCGTGGTGTTGTAAGCTCTGAAGTCGAGACGGGTATCGAATGCGCTGGCGCCGTCGATGAGAAACATCTGGTCTGGCAAACTACCTGTGGACACTTGCCTCCCTACATGCATAGTGCACGAACCTGTGTTTTGGAAGGCGCAGATACTGGGCCAACTGCATTCCAAGTGTATGGGTGCACGCTGTGGGGCTCCTACGTAGCTGAAACGCCCGGCTGATTTAAAAGTGCCTTTTACTGCGAAAGGCATCAAGCTGTCGGTCAGGCAAAGCTGGGACCTCCGGAGTACCAGCGCTGGGATGCCCCTCGCGAACCACCGGTATGAATCCTGTAGGCTTACCGTACGCGTTATGCAAAAGTGTACTAATCTTGTCCCGGATGTTGGGTACGCGTTCTGCGTCGCCAGGAAAATGTGGTCGACCACGTCGGCGGCTTCCTGGGCAACTAATTGGCTGGCCTTATTCACTTGGAGAATCACCGTAACCATGGCGTGGGGCATCATCCTGGCATTGAACCGTGTGCGGAGATTGCGGAGGAGTGTCTTGAGCACTGTAGCATCTTCGGGGCCTTGGCAACCCGTGCGAGCCTCGACCCAATGCACGGTGACGCCGTTGAGGACGAACCTGTTGAGTGAATGGACAACATTGTCCAGCAGGCGGTTCGATGTGTCCTGGTCCCATCCTAATCTCGAGAAGTGCGGCGCGTCCTCAGGGTAGCCACCCAGCGCTAGCAGGATCTTGACGGTTCTAAAGTTCAGTGAATCCGCTATTGCTCTCAGCCGGTACAGACCGTGCTGCACGTCGAAGCTTGGCAACCGGCTCGTCAGATTCCCGTCCTCGATGCCCACCGACCAGTATACCACGTAGGGGCACAACGCGAATGGTAGGGTCGCAAATACGTAGTTCCACGAGCTCTTCGTAATATTGCGCCAGGCGTTGACGCGCGTGTTGTTGAAGAGACAAAAGATGGCTCTCGAGCTTTCGTTCGATGGACCGAACGAGTACGGCGCACTTACGTTGAGACGTGGGGGCAGCGTCGACAACGTTACAGGCACAATGCAGGTGGAAGAGACGTTCTGCCATGGGTTTGCGCTGGTCGGTGGGACGGCCGTTGTCGTTGAAAGCGTCGAGGGTGCTGTGGACTCGGATGACTGCGGCGGCACGAAGAACGGGGGCCGTGTGGTCCCAAGTTGCGTGAACCGCGAAGGGAACGAGGATGAGCCACGCCGAGAATACCAGGGGGGAACGCGATGGACGCGCCCACGACCCAGAGAACGATGCAGAGGCGCTCGTCTTGCTGCTGCGGCTGCGTGTCCGCTGGTGCACCATTCCGATGTCGCTGCCCTAGCTCTTCGCCTCCCATCGCTCGGTTCCTCGGCGGTGGCAGCGCTACGAGCTCGTGAGTCCGCACCGGTGGTGGCGAAGGGCTGAGCGATTCTGGCGATGGCCCATTTAACGGTGACGAGTGACCCGTCGGTGCACCTCCACGGCCAACTTGGCCTTGCAGCGTCGCAGCGCGAAAGCCTTGCCGGATCACATGATCAGGCACAGGTGCCGCCATAGATGAAACAGGTGCAGTGCCTGGGAGCGAGAACAGGGAGATGCGATGGTGGTTTTGTTGTTGTAGCTTGGGCTTAACACGATGCACCTTCAAGAGATTATCTTCTTCTTTTGGCCGGTAGCTCTCACGTGCGCGTGGTAGTTAGCTCCACGAGGGAACGCACTTTGTCGTGATGGTGATAGATCGGTCCTCGGATGTAAGCTGTGGAGTAAAAGAGGAAAATTATTCCGCGCTTTCTGCGCCCGTTTATCTTCTCATTCAAAAACAAACTTTGATTCGACTGAGTGCAACTTCACGTGGTGTTTTAATACAACGGTATTATAGGGATTAATGGCCCTGGATGTACAATTGTAGCACATGCTGTTACCTGTTGGAAAAGAAAACCCAACTGCAGAGACCAAGAAGGAGCAATTCAGAGGTTGGGAACGAACACATTCTATTTTAATGCGATAGCGTTAAAGAGCTCGTTTCGCCGAAATTCCGGCGTCGGCGTCGGTATCGGCGTCGTTGGTTGTAAGCGAAAAATCATTTTGTCCGTGACCGGAAAATCGAGAAAGATGGAAATAAAATAAATAATAAAAATTTTCCCGGTTCGAGTGAGGATCGAAACCAGGTTGGTCTGCGTGGCAAGCGGGTGTTCTATCACAGAGTCACGATATTCTTTTTCTTTCATGGTATTTATTAAAATGTGTGTTAGAATATTTGTTGAAACTGCTTCGGAAAAGAACATTACATGAATGTCATGTAGTGGAAGTAGTCTCCTTAACGCATCATATATTGCGTGGCAGAAGCGTAGAATCGCGCCAGGCGTCAAAAGATGTGAACTGAGCAACAAGTGGACCCATTACAAAGAAGCGCTCAGACATATTTAATCGTCATCAGCTGCAGAAGCATCAACAAAGTGAACAGCTGCGTAGGTTCGCGTGTTGTCCTAGGGACGCGTAGTGGGCCCTTCGCTCATTCGCAAAAGGAATGGCGTAGTGGGCTCTTAACTCAGCTTGCCATAGGCATTCAATGATACTTGGAAAACAGCCAATGTTACGCGCACAGTCGTTCGTTTCCGTACGGCTCGGTTGAGGCATGCACCGAGAAGCAGGCTAGCAGTTCAGAAGGCGATGCGCACGAGGCCCGATTGCGCTATCGCAATCTGCTCTTGAAGGCGAAGCTCAAGCGACCTCCACTTTTTCTTCTTCTTTTAAAGTGCGGCGCGCGGAATGCCTCTCAGCCACGCGGTGGCGTCTGACGCAAAGTGTGGGCGGTGTTCTTTTCTTTTTTTATTGCGATAGCAATTATATGGACACTCGGCTGATTTTTGCCGTCGCCGTCGCTGTCGCCGTCATGTCCCGGATATTTATATGTATGTATACATACAAAAATGCACAAAGAAAAATAAATCAGAATAAAAAATTCCGAGGCACCCAACCGGGGACTCGAACCTGCGACCCCTCGCTCCGCAGTGTCAAAGGCAGACGCCTTTGACACGTCACTCTGAAGATGTCACAAACCACAATTTACACATGGAATGAAAACGAAGACACTACACTCTAAAAAAAGCCGGCAGATCCCACGCACTGTGGGAATCGTTGTAATGCGAAGCAGCCAGCAAGGAGCAAATCGTTCTGGAAATAATATGCATGCCATGATGTACATGTTAGGACCTCTCATTTATGTTCGTCATAAAGTCACGTAGCGCGATACCGATTTTGGTGTATATCAAGCAAGCGAACTGGACGCAAGCGCACCGTGAGCGTGGCCTGTAAATGGCATTGTAGATGACATGCTGTTACGTTTGGCCGAGTTGGGCTCCAAGCCGGGCGAAGAAGACGCCGCGAGAAGGAAGAACGTACTTTTTAGGAGCGAAGCTACTTAGGCCGGCACCCCGCCGTCGCCGTTGAAGCTCCCTGGCACGGTGCCAGATGTGGCGTCTCCCCCTCACGCGGGAGAATAAACGAGCTTTATGAGCGCTGGAACGCGTATGGCGTCTGCACGATGCGTAAAGCGCGAGACGAACGCATGCGAAACGGAGGCAGATTAGTCTCCCTCTCTTTCTTTCTTCGTCTCTGCCCTCTTCCCTTAAACCGGCGAACGCGCGAACTCATCGCTTCACCCTGTCGTCCGCCCAGTGGTTGGTCCGTTGCATGGACAGTGAAACGTCGCGCGCGCCGAACGCCGCGTGCGTCTCATTTCTAAGGAGCTTCGCTCATCGGTTGTATTCGTACACGGAACTGCTAGTTTTTAATGCGGCATGCTTGCCGAAAGAAGGTGTACAAAAAGAAGCGCCCACGGCGTGGTCCGCAGTCCTTTTTAAAGGAACGCCGTGATCAAAGGGCGAGGGAAAACATATCAACGCACATGCGCGATAACAGATTATCGCCCGCAACAGATGAGCCAGACTTGGGCGCCGGCTGATAAGCAGAGAGCGGTGCGCAACGCAACAATGCATGCCAAGATTTTCATGTTGCCACCTGCCACTTATCGCGTTACAGTAACGTCCCGCAATACCAATTTTGGTGTATACATATATCAAGCTAGCGAAACGGCCGCGAGCGCGCCATGAGCGTGGCATGCAAGTCATGTTGCACATGACATATCATGATTTCCATATTACCACTTGTCATTTATGCTCGTCATACAGTCACGTCACGCAATAATAAAATTTGGTGTATATCACGCTAGCGAAACGTCCGCGAACGTGCCATGAGCGTGGCATGGAAGTCATGCTGCACTTGACATATCATGATTTCCATATTACCACTTGGCATTTATGTTCGTTATACAGTCACGTCACGCAATACCAAATTTGGTGTATATCAAACTAGCGAAACGGCTGCGAGCGTGTCATGAGCGTAGCATGCAAGTCATGTTGCAGATGTCATGATTCCCATATTATCCACTTGGCATTTACGTTCGCCATACAGTCACGTCATGCAATGCCAAATTTGGTGTATATCAAACTAGCGAAATGGCCGTGAGCGTGTCATGATCGTAGCATGCAAGTCATGTTGCACATGACATGTCATGATTCCCTAAATGACCACTTGGCATTTATGTTCGTCATACAGTGACGTCACGCAATACCAAATTTCGTGTATATCAAGGTAGCGAAACGGCCGTCAGCGGATCATGAGCGTGGCATGTAAATCATGTTGTACATGACATGTATGTCATGATTTTCATATTACCGCCTGACATTTATGTTGATCATGCACAAACGTCTCATCGTACCAATTTTTGGGTATATCAAGTTGAGAAAACGGCCTTAAGAGCACTACGGCCATGGCGTGTAAATCATACTTTTCATGATATGACCAGTCATTCATGTTTGTCATACTGTCATGTTACGCCATACTAATTTTGGTATAAATCCCATTAAAGGAGTACTGACACAAAAACTTTGGCCTCACGTTTTTTTGCTGCAATGTGTTGCTGGGGGGCCTGTTAGTCATAACACGGCACCTCGTTTGCTGCAGCGCGCGACAGACATGTAATTACAGGCTCCTCATTACCGACCAGTTTCAGTTTCGGTTTGAGAGAGCTCGAAAAACGACAAGCCGCCGGATGCAACTATCACCTCCTAGCGTGCGCAGCTCTCGATCACGTCAGCACACAGTACTGTGACGCACTTCCGCACGGTCCGCATCAAGAAGTCCTTTCGAATAGGAAACGGGACAGCAGGGTCGCCAAACACAAAACTTTCAACGAGTGCGCCGCGGCCACGGACTCGCGACCAGCCGCCGAGAAGTATAGACTGCTGGAACAAACGTGGCAAAAGAAAAATGGCGGCTATGACGTCATCATAACTTGTTGCAGCGTGGTCACGTGAGGGAAGTGGGGGGGGGGGTCACCTCGGGTCACCTCTAATGGTGTCAGTAGCGCGAGGGAGTCGATCGCTCACGCAAACTTCAAAATTGAATTTAAAATACCTTCCAAGCTATATTCGCTGTTGATATTTTGCAGATGATATACACATGTTCACGAGAATCGAACCCGCAGGCTGTCTCGGCCGCGAAATTTTGTGTCAGTACCCTTTTAACGATACGGCCAGGAGAGCTCAAAGTCGTAGGCGGCTAGATAGATAGACAGGCAGATAGATAGATAGATAGATAGATAGATAGATAGATAGATAGATAGATAGATAGATAGATACGCTTAAACTCGCCGAAGTTCGCGAAGAAATGCTTCGCATTTAAAAATAATCGAGTAAAAAAGGGTGTATTTTTGCTACACAACACTTAAAGAAATAATCGAGTAAAAAGGGTGTCTTTTTGCTATACACAACTATAATCGTCATCTACCCCGCGTACTTTCCTGTCGTTATCACCACCGTCCCGGCACTTCGATCCCGGTCACGAACGCCACGCGCGTTATCGGCGTGACATAGCATTCTTGATAGGAATGTGCCGAGAGCCGGGTTTTCAAGAGAGGAAACGTGAGCAAGCCAGATGACGATTATTGTTGTGTAGCAGAAATACTCCCAAAATACTCGACTTTTTCGAGTGTATATAGTGTGCCAGAAAGACGCTCCAAAGGGTGTAACGCATGCACCTGCAGAGAAAGTTCATTGTTGTCCACTTTCGTTTCACTTGACCTTATCCACGCAATCAAATCAAACGCAGCACGTCTCTTCTGCTATCATTTCTCTGGTTCTGTCATCTGCCACATTTGTAATCCTTACAATAATACAAAATGAATATTCGTTCACCGCGACTACATGTCATAGCCAAATTACACTCTACCCAAATACTCTCCGCAACGGCACGGCCGCATCGCCATCGCAAGGCGCGAAACGTGGGGTTTGTTTACAAGGTATAGTTGCAGAGGTTTTGGTTTCTCTCGAAATGTCTCCGAGGTTAAATTCGCGTTAAATCCCTGCGACGATACGACTAGAAATCGTCGGTACCCGCTGGTGCACGCCCCGCACGATAGTGCCCCAGCGTTGGTTTCAACAAACGCGTTTAGTCAATGGGCCGAACGGCTAGCGAGCCCCAGCGCCTGCGAAGCGGCGTTGAGCAGGTTTTGAAAGCAGCCAGCTATTCCGAAAACGACGTACAGGAGCTTCTCAAGAAAGTGCCGAAACGATGGCAGAGACACGGAGACCTGGTGATCCTCAGGCGAGACGCTTTCGAAGATTCCCGCTGGGACCACGTCCGTAAGTGTACTGACAGTAGCGCGTACGACATGGTTATAACGTGAACACATGTGAAGCTTGTAGTACGTGCTATGGTTAGTCATTGCTCTTACAAAGAGGACTTTATTCTTACTTATTTACGCCACAGTCAGATCGCCTCACGGTGCAACAGTGCATGTGCGTACTTGAAAGAAATAATTTAATAATAAATGTTGGGGATTTACGTCCCAAAACCGCGATATGATTTTTAGGGACGCAGTAGTGGAGGGCTCCGGAACTTTCCACCATCTGGTGTTTTTCATCATGCACCTGAAGCGAATTGCACGGGTTATCTAGCATTTCGCCTCCATCGAAACGCGGTCGGGAATTCGATCCCGCGACCTTCTGGTCGAGCACCATAACCAATAGACCACCGCGGCTGGTTGCTTGAGACAGAGAGGAGATAGGAACAAAACACCTCTTATACGTGCAATGTGGTAACAGGTGTAGGCTCAGAGCTCGCGGTCGGCCTCGCACAAACATGAATGACATCCAATGACGCTCAGAAATAACAGTGACTGAGGATTTGTTCCAAACCTACCTACAAAATGCGCGAGTATTGCCAACTTTTGAATGGTAGGTGTAGTGATAGCTGTGAAGTCTCATGTCTTTTGCTCCTTCAATAGAAGACACTCGTGACACATGAGTTCGAACATGCCGCACGTCCGGCAGGTTGCTTCACTGTCCTGTATGCAACGCTACGTTTACGAACTTTAAAACGGGGTACCAGCGAATGCTCAGAAACACGTACACAGGAACAAGGCATTACACATGGACAAACGCTGGACTTTCAACTGTTTTGTATTGGAAATCACATTGCTGCACAAGAGTTCTCACGCAAGGGCATTGACGTCACTTCCCACAACACGTGACACGTCAGACTTATTTTTCCACTAAGTAGGCACACTCTTTTGACGTCAGAGACAAAGACGTATCGCTGACACAGTTTGTGATTTACAATGTGAAAAGCTTCTAAAATCTCCCGCTCATATCTTGTCTTTCCCCTACGCAAAATGGTCATGCGATTGAACTACGGCTTACTAGATTTGCATTTCGTGCGACTGCGGCAATGAACAGCGAAATTGCTTCCCAGGTCCCCGCTCAAAGATGTCTTCTTGCAACGGCTTATTTACACACCTTCCCATCTGCCCAGTATAAGCTTTCCCACATGCCAGCGGAATGCAGTAAATAACACCAGTCTTGCACTTAATGATGGTTTCATGTTCTTAACTTGACAGGTCTCCTTTCATGATGCAACAACTGGCACAAGAGCTAGTGCTTATGCTACGTTTACCCTTCACCCACCTGAAAAATTACTCGAAACGCCGAACATTTTAAAATCTGTTCTTATTGTTGCCTACCTGTCTGCTGCAGTTCTAAAAAAAAAAAAGGACTACTTGTTTGATCATATTGCACAGTTGTGTGCTCGCATCAGTACCTTCATAGTATATGTAAATAGTCTGTTTAACTGGATCGTTCAGATAAAAAAAGCATGTCTTGTTTTCCCAAACACCTACATTCAAGTTCAATATCACATTTCATTTCTTCACATTCACCTCTCATCACATATTGCCTCATCATCTGGGGACGTTTGAAACGTGTTGCACATTCATTTTTAATTGTTAATGATAACGCAACAGCGTGTCTTAAACAAAGTGTCGAGTTCTTTGAAAACCAGTCGCAACGAAATTATTATATGCTTCACATCAAGTGTCGCATGCATCTTCTTTCGCATTATACCGTACAATTTTAGCTTATTGCTCCCTATTTAACCATGAAAATATTGAGAACTGGTAACAGCGGAATATTTGGTTGGCCTGCAGGGGACAAACTTTGGGATGTGGTTTGTGACGCCCTCCGTTGCAAGAGGCTGGCACTGGCGGGAAGGATCGCGGACGACGGGCACCGGACACCCCAGGTTGAGCTGGTGCGCGGAAACGATGGCTGGGTCATGCACGTCGACAACAAGATCAAGTGTGTGCCACCAACCTCTTAATCTTTTCACGTTTCGCTTTGAAGCTTGCTTCAAACCAGATCTCATGAATCGGTTGTCATGTTTTAAATGTGTTTCATACATACAAAGTGAGGGGGGTATACATCTATTTTTGGTCCATCATTGTAGGCAGTGCTAAACTTTACCAAGAACAGACAAAAAGAGGACCATACTGTTGTGAGATGCACATGCATATATATATAAAAAAAAAAAGCCCACGTGCCAAGCGAGCCCTTATTCATCAATTTGTATTTTTCTCGCTATCGTCAATGACGGATCATTACCAACTAGCCCGATCAAATTATCCGCTTTTGAGGTGCGTTGGGCTAGGCTAGATAACGCTGGGCTATAATATTCTAGGTCAGGCCCTTATGCCTAGTCCTGCTCGCACTAAATTGCAATGTTCCCTTCTGACGTAACAGTATTATCATTTTGTGTATTGCAGACATTAGCCAGTTCCTGGTACACAAAACCTACTGAAGCTCATTTTGTGTGCTTACAGACAAATGTGCATTTTTTGTTTTGTGCCGATGCAGGTACACTTTTGACGTGACCAAGTGCATGTTCAGTGCGGGAAATGTCACGGAGAAGCTCCGGGTATCCAACATGGACTGCCGAGGCGAGATTGTCGTGGACCTCTTTGCTGGTACATTGTTTATATAGTCTACAAGACTTGTTATACTGTCACCTCAATGAACCAAAGTAGTCATGCTCGGAAGTTGTCGTGATAGTGTAGCAGTTGTTTGGGTAACTAGTTCTCGATTGGTCTTCTTACCGCTTTTACACATGCAGTTGTGGCTTTTAACGTCCGTGAAGGCTTTGCGACTCAATGAAGCTTACAAAGTTTTGCCTTGAGAAAAAAAAGTAAAATAATGCTCTTTTAGTCCACATGACTGCGACATTTTCATCCCTGTAACTTGGCAAATCCTAATGTAATTTGCAGTGAATGACATTAACTCATAATCTGATTATTTTACTGCCACACTGGAAACCTTAATGATCTTCGATGAAAGTGATGTTTGCCATAGAATGAGTTCTTGGAAATCATTCGCTATGACTTGTGATAGAACGCGTAGCCTTGATGCTAGTGATGTACCAATGAGATCAGTATGACTCGTGTCTTTCTCATGTGCGTAATTAAAAATAGTGTGTTTAATTACAAAAAAAAGAACAAAAAATCACACTGTCCCCACCTGTCATGTTGCTGGCCACATTGTTTTCATTTGGCTCTTCACTTGGTTTATGTTGTGTAGCTCTGACCAGTTATGTAAAATGTATGAGTATATTTTTAGAGTAACCTTTTTGTAACTGAAAACAATTTATACATGTGTCAAATGTAAGCTTCACCCTTAATATCATGGCACACACTGGAGGCAATAGTCATAGTCACGATCTTCAAATGAAGTTTTTTTTTTTCGTTGTGTGGTGGTGCACGAGGAAAAATTACAGCAATAACGTCATTCTGAATGGCATTAAATTTGCCATGTGGCATGGGTATTAAACAACAGTCTTTTTTGCATTGTGATGCATGTTTCAAAAGCATTTGTTTCAAAGGTACCATAAAGTCTGCAGAATGCAGTGATGCATCACATTGGTGCGTATCAATGTAAAACACATTTTTTCTCGATTAGTGGTTTCACCTAACTTGATCGTCATAATGAACCTTGCAGGAGCTTCGCGAATTAATGAATTGAGATATTCAGGATTCAAGATTATGTAACTGTTGCCATGCTGCAACGTTGCTACGACTAATTAGTGTTGACAGGGTTAAAACAAGGAAGTACTAACTGAGCGCTTGAAGTCAACCTAGTCACTATTCAGTTATGACTTCCAGTCATTTGTGCACTGCTTAACGCAAAACTTGCGCGGCCTTATTGCTCTATGACATTGTACGTCATTTGGAATTGTTCTTTTTCTATTTTGGCCGTGCCATAGTTACTTTGTTGACATTGTCATGTTATATTGATATTGAAGAACCAAACACTGCCAAAGAATGCAACTTAAAAGTCTAACTTTATTGGGTGAAACTTGTGTCCACAAAGATAAAGCAGCATGCAATTTACAACAATAGCAGTGAGCTCAGTTGTTTAAAGTTTGACGTGCACTAGTGTCGATGAGGTGAATTCTAGAGTGTGCCACTATCATCTGTTATCCTGCATGCAGCAAACTGTTTAAGCAATGGGCTAGTCTTCCCAGAGAGTTCATACTGTGTTTAAGAGTCGTGTGTTATCTGATACCACACACATTCTTGTGTGACAGTAAAGCAGTGATAACAAAGTGTCCTAGTGAAAGTAAATGAAGCTCCATCGGCAGTTACAATTATTGATGGTAGAAACCTCACTTCAATGGAGAAAGAATGTGCAATTATCTGAAGCTTTTCAACCACAGTGTTTCTTACTGCCTGCTGTGAGAGCACATTGTGCACTTTTTATAAAAAGTGTTTTCCCAAGTAGTGAGTGAAATAAAAGGCAATGTTGGTCTATTGCTTGGTCAGTGGGGCTGAATGTTTGACCATGGCTTCCAGGGGTGTAGCCAAGGGTGGGGTTGGGGGGGTTCAAACCCTCCCGAAAATTTTCTAATTTGCTGGCGTATGTATACACGCACACAAACAAATGCACGCACAAACATACAAAAAGTATGGTTGAACCCCCCCCCCCTGAAAAAAAAATTTCTGGCTATGCCCCTGATAGCTTCTGTGTGTATGCGGATGATTCCCTCCTTTGGCAGTAATCAGTACCCGAACATTGGCTGCATTCTTTTCTCTCTTGGAACCTCAGGCATTGGTTACTTCACCCTGCCTTACCTTCTACACGCGGGAGCAGCGCATGTGCATGCCTGTGAATGGAACCCCGACGCCCTCGAGGCTCTGCACAGGAACCTGCAACTGAATGGAGTGCAGGACCGGTGCACTGTCCATGCCGGTGATTGCCGAGAGGTGAGACGGCACAAACTACGTATGGTGAAAGTTAAGAGCTAATTACTGCATTTGTGGAGTAAAATTACGTTAAGTTGAAATGGGAATTAAATGTTGCGCCTACTTTTCTTCGTACTGACGATCATGGCCAGCGCCCCTACGTTTCTGTGGGCCGCAACTTTTATTATTTGGGTCCTAAAATTAGCCTTCGCCGAATAATTTTAACTAGAGTAGTCAGCTTACATGCTTTATGCCAATGGTGACACCGAACAGCTGCAGCCTCTGTCTTGGCAGTGCTTAGTGCATGATAAAAGCACGGAATACGCATCATACTTGGTAAAGCGAATTGCAGTTGATGTGACAGAAAAGTGAGACAGATGGGATGAGCGCTACTAACGACTGTGAAGATTTATTGGAAAGCATTGCCACAGCTAGACAATATTTGCATGAGCATAGGACCCTTGGTGACCAGCAACAAAACACACTGGCAGGCTGTCCCTATCTGTCTCACTTTTCTGTTCTGCCCGTAGCACTTCACCTTATCAAGTATGCGTCACCGACTGGCTCAAACTTTACACTCTTCTAAAATACACATCATCTCTGGTTCAAAACACCTATTTTTGGCCACCTTTAGAGAGGTTTTCCAGGAAAAATGGTGGCGCACATTGACCTAATGCAGCAATTATTGAAAATAAGGCGCAGCATTTCTTTCTCAAGAAAATGGGTCGGGAAATTCCATGCACGGTGCACTTGTACACGAAATCTAAACTGCACTTCCTGTGTTCACAACAGCATAGACCAAGCCTAGCTGGGGTGATTGCCACTGTCGTCACGAGACAATGCCAGTGCAATTTCTTGTGTAGCATGGTGGCGAAATGTTACTTTCACTCTGTGGGAGCTCGTTTAAAAGAAAAGCTATTTTATGTGCAACGTTTGCTGCAAACACGTTATGTCGTGTGAAGCCGTTTCTCATCGATATTAGCATATAATGAATATATGCATATTGCCAGTGTCACTTTAAATTCTAGTAGTAGTGGACTTGGAGCAGATGAGCGACTCCACGAGCGAGCACTCGTTTCTGGCGTAGCGAGCTGCCTCCTAATCTGTTACTGGAACACAACAGCCACTGCCAAAAGAAATTGAGTGGAAGCATAGGCGTGCGCACGTGGTGGTGGGGGGGGGGGGCAGCCACCACCCCAGTCACCAAGGGGGAGGGTGCAAACTCTGCTCCACATTGACTTAGTAGGGGAGGGGGCGCTGCGATAAACCTTTGCCCCCCCTGATACAGAATCCTGTGCACGCCTACGAGTGGAAGTTCTAACCACAAGGTGCAAGCTGAAAGTTCTGTCGAATGTCCCGTTGTTGAATGTCCACTTCTTTAATGTCCACACCTTCAAACAGTTGTGTGTGGCAAGAATGAGCGCTCTGTTATAGAATGCATACAAGATTGTGTCCCCAGCATCTAGCATTCTTACTTTGTATGATTTGGCTTTGTTATATTCAACACGTGTTTGTTGAACTGAAGTTCAGCTATACCATTGAAACTGGATATATCGAACCTGAAGGGGATTACCAGAAAGTTCTATATACAGTAGCCGATTCAGTATATAATATATTTTTTATATCAAAAATATTGTGCGCATTATTCATACACTTCATCTTCTCATCTGTACATACTCATCATCACCTCTCTGGCCTGGCTTGTGGGGCTGAGACTTGGCGAATGAAAGAAGTGTCTTGCGGCCTAAACGTTGCTTCACAAGTGGTGGGGAGTGCTGTCCAGTCCCCTAGTCCTCTCTCCAGTGATTTGAAGTGAAGTGAAGTTTATTGCCACATAGTTACAAAACATGTTTAAACAGCAAGGATGGTGGGGGATAAAAGCTGCATATAGGCAGCTTGACTAGTCCCACCTCCCCGTACAATAACAGCAGCAGCAACATTAACAAGAATTCTCACTTGTTACAATAGAGATACACAAAGCAAAGCGATAAACAAAAATCAGTAAGAAACTCACATTTCAACAAACACAGAAGCTAGGTTGACATTCGTAAAATTAGTTGACACAATGTCTTTTTAGAAAGGTAACGTATGTTGTCATCACATAGTTTATATTTGTTTAGTGTTGAAGGAAGAGAGTAGGAGAGTGTTTGAAAACCGTAATTTGTGCGTGGTCGCGGAACTGCCCAATATTCGGTGTGTCGGTTTAAGCGAGATGATTGGTTGATTGACAAGCTCGCGATGTTCCTCATATGTGTACTACCCTTAATCGTTTCATGTTTAAAAGAACTCATAAGCTGATACTCATAAAAATGGTCAACTCGGATAATTTTGAATTTCAAAAACAGATCACGCGTATGTTCATTGTAAGATACATCAGCAATAGCCCGTAAAGCTTGCTTCTGCAGTGTGACTAGATGATCTAATGATTGTTTTGTGCTTTTTGACCAAACGAGGTGGCAATAGTGCAGATGCGAAGCAAATAGTGCATTATATATCATGAGTTTCTGTTGTATTGGTAGCAGTCTCTGGCATCTGCGCAACATGCCTAAGGCTTTGGAAAGCTTAGATTTTAAGTAATCGGTACGGTGGTCCCAAGTCACCAGTTCATGAAAAATAACACCCAATGTTTTAGCCGACGTGGAGAGTACTACTTTTGAGTCATTTAGCGTGAGAGACTTCGTGAGATCGCAAGGCGTGGATTTCGCTCTAAAAAGCACTGCTTTTGTCTTAGAGCAATTGAGCTGAAGTGAGTTTTTTACCGACCAATTATATATTTTTCTTAGTACATCATTTGCCAAATGTATAAGTTCGTCATCCTTGGTTCCTAAAACGAAGAAACTGGTGTCATCCGTGAGTTTTTTTTCTCGTGAGTTTCAGCGACAAAACCTCCCTGGAGCTATGTTCGGGCCGCCGCCTGTACAACCAGCACACGGCCATGTCACGAGACGAGCAGAACAACGCGGCTCCACCCAACAGGCCTGCGCCCGTGGGTACGCCTTCCTGGACAGTCACCACCCCTCACTTTATCCCACCTAGCGGTTACCGACCTGCTGGCTTCCAATCACTACGCCCAGTTCGCCACTCGCCAGCGTCATGATCCATATTGCAACGACTAAATGGTAGATCACCTCCTCCTAATGCCAGATTGCGCCGACAACTACGGCAATTTAAGCTTGACAACAATGTGCTCCATCGTTACGTTTACACTCTGGATGGACACCGCTGGGTTCCAGTCCTTCCACGTTCGCTACGTCACCAAGTCCTCGAAGCCTTTCACAACGACCCGTGTGCAGGCCACTTGGGGTTCCACAAGACGCACAGTCGCATCAGGAGACGTTTCTTCTGGCCTGGCATCTCTACCTTTGTGGCCAAGTACATTGCATCCTGCCCTCTGTGTCAACGGCGGAAGCGACCAACTTCGTGTCCTGCTGGCCTATTACACCTGATCCCGTGTCCCGAGACACCTTTCGCCATCGTTGGGATTGACCTAGTCGGACCTCTCCCCACCACGCCAGCAGGTCATCGTTGGATCGTGACAGCTGTCGATCATCTGACACGGTACGCAGAGACTGCTCCGCTACGTACAAGTTCTGCTTCCGACGTCGCCGATTTCTTTCTCAACGCCATTGTATTGCGTCACCGTGCACCACGCGTCCTTCTGAGTGATCGCGGCAAGACTTTCCTATCCACCATCATAGAGAACCTACTGAGAACTTGTGGCACAGTACATAAGACAACGTCAGCCTACCACCCTCAAATGAATGGGCTGACAGAGAGATTTCATCGCACACTAGCAGACATGTTGTCGATGTATATTGGACCCAACCACGAAAAACTGGGATACAATTTTGCCTTTTGTTACGTTTGCCCATAAAACCGCTGTCCAACGAACTACTGGCTACTCTCCTTTCTACCTCGTGTACGGTCGTTCCTTGGCATTCACTATCGACGTCTCTTTCTTAAACATTTCAACTGACGCCTCGGCAACCATTTCAGAGCAGTTCGTCTCAAGGCTTGAGGAATGTCGGCAACGAGCTCGCCTTAATACAGAAGCCAGCCAGCCAGATCGCAAACAACGCTACGACAGCTCTCATCGCAACATCTCCTTCAGCCCCTAGGGATGAAGTGCTGCTCTGGACGCCCATTCGTACTCCAGGATTGTGCGACAAGTTTCAGTCACGCTTCACTGGACCCTATATACCTAATCAGTAAACAAACGTCACCAGTGAACTATCGTGTCACACCCGCCGAACCTTCTTCGGATCGTCGTTTTCGTGGTTCTGAGGTTGTTCATGTTTCGCGTCTGAAGCCATTCGTTCGACGTCCCGTTTCCACCTAAAACGCGGCTGGGCTGGCCGCTCGCCCACGGGGGGAAATTAGTGTGAGCATTATTCATACGCTTCATCTTCTCATCTGTACATACTCATCATCACCTCTCTGGCCTGGGTTGTGGGGCTGAGACTCGGCGAATAAAAGAAGTGTCTTGCGGCCTAAACGTTGCTTCACAATATATTGATACGGATTTTACAGCTATTTGATGTACCCAATAATTAGCTATATGTGGTTTCGACTGTCTTGAGAAGCAGCCACAGAAAAGCTGTGTTTTGTTCTCGTGCCACAGGTCTGTCCTGAAGGAGTGGCTGACCGAGTCAACCTTGGCCTGATCCCGTCGTCTGCCGTAGGCTGGCAGACGGCATGTAGGGCGCTCAACCCTCAGCGCAAAAGCTGCTGGATGCACGTCCACGAAAACGTAGAATCAAAGCCCGATGCAAAAGGTTCGGGATCCGAGCAGCTGGAAGAGCGCGTCCGTCAAGTTTGCGCCACCATGGCAGACCTGATGAAGCGCTGTCATCCGAGCCGCAGCTGGAAGATTACGTGTGCCCACATTGAGCACGTCAAGTCGTACGCACCACGTGTTGAACACGTGGTGATGGACCTGCGGTTCGATCAGTCGGTGGAGATGTGAACGTGGTTCGGGCGCATAGTTTTTAAAAGAATGGCCCTACTTCAAATGTTTGTACATACTGGCTTGCCCTCGAAGCATGAAGCTTCAAGGGTTTTATGATGTTTTATGTCATTCACATCGAATGACGTCCATCTTAATATTGCTACATTGCACACATCTTTACAAGTGGGGAAGATGATGAAAGATGATGTGCAAGCATTCATTTATCTCGCTGAAACTTCTGTAGTGCACGTCTTGTAAATATGGAACTGTAGATAGCCCTCATGCTCACGTTTTGTCCCACATAACAGCATCACAAAGTTACTGCCATATGTGGACATTTGATACTGCTAGATTTATTATTAAGGCAAAAGCGTTCCTGTCTCATGAATCAAGGGACTCTGCAAGATTTCGCGAGACCTGCCGAGGCACTGCATCAGTTTTTAAAAATTAGTATGCCAATTTCTCACATTTAATGCAGCAGTGTATGTACTCAAACTCAAGGCTGTAACAGGTTAATGAACATTGGAGGCATGTTTGAAATGGCTGCACTTCCATATATGTTGCCAGCATGTGAATGTTTCACAGCATAACAGACTCTCAAATAAACTCTGCATACGCTGTTATGTGAACTTCTGAACGATCATTCAGTTTTACCAGCTCAGGACGCTAGTTTCATCGCTTCTTGATTCATTTGTTCATTTAGAAATATGGTAGTGATAGCAATACTGTTTTTGTCTTTTGTGCGACATAATCACATTGCAGGGAGAGAGGTGCGAAAGTGTAGTCCTAACATTAAATGCCTTGTAGCTTTTCTTTGTTACTTCCGCTATGGTGCATTCACCTACGGCCAGGCTGACTAGAGGCGATGCACCCCTTCGTGCAACCCCTGCTGGTGTTAGGTACCGCACAGGTCGTTGGATCCATTAGCCTCGAGATCTTCCAAGTGGTGCCCTCTTGTGCGTCACTTCAGCTGTGCGACTGCGACTTATCCATTGCACTGCATGCTCACTCACTGTGACGGCAGCTTGACGCTGTTAGCTTATCTGCCCTGCTTGGATCATTTAAACATTAGTCTACACGTTTGTAGAAGAACTCTTTGTGGAAACCAGACTGCAAAACAATTGATTTACATGCACTGTGTGACAAATATGGGTTGCAACTAATTTGCCATGAACAGAAGGTTATTAGTGAATTTTGTGTATTCGTGTTTTTTCAAGCAAATGTGGCCTAGCATAGACATCTGGCACGATTACATTAAACATTTTAAGGTTTTTAGCATAGTTGTGAAGGGTAGGAGTCGTGTCCAATGCTTCCACCATTGCTACTTTGTCGATTATAGGCTTGAAACCACCCTGACTCTGAGCTGCCATCTTCACGCAAAGGCCAATCTCTGTGCTAGTTGCGGCACTCTGTAGTAGTGTGCATTTTAAGAGGCAGTGAATTCTCCGCAACATGCTTTTGATGCTATTGCTTTCTTGTTGTGAACGTAGAAGTTAACACTACTTCTTGATTGGGCACGTTGATTAATGCTTGCATCCCTCATTGCAGCATTTCTCGAGAATGTTGCCTCCCCAAGGGGTTTTGCGCACTCACTTTGTTCTGATATAGAGCTGTGCACGGGCTCCGGGTAGCCCGAAAGCCCGAGCCCGGCCCGGCCCGCGGGCCGGGCTCGGGTATGCGGACGTCTTCCCATCTCGGGCCCGGGCCGGGCTCGGGCTACTCATCTCGGGCATCGGGTGGGCCGGGCCAGGTGCAAAGCCCGCATCAAACCAAAAATATAGACGTTGTGCCGGAATTGTCTTCTAGCACTTAGCGATGAGCACGCAGATCACCTTTGTTATTATTTATCCATGCGATCATCCTCCTGTCCTGCATCACAGGTACTAAACTTCTGGAAGAACAAGGAGTGTAATTATTCCAAGCTTGCTATGCTTGCGAAAAAAATATTTGCGATTCCGGCTACCAGTGCGAGCAGCGATCGGAACTTCAGTTCGACGGGATATGTGATGCAGGAGCGTCGCATTTCACTGAAGTCCGAATCACTGCACAGCTTCTTATTTTTACACAACTTGTAATCTGTGTATATACACACTAAGATGTGTCGTTTGCACATGTTTAACTTTGATATGTTGAATAAAATTCCACATGATGAAAAAGTGTTATCTTGTCTCCGCAGCAAACTTTCATAGGGTCGGGCCGGACCGGGCCCGGGTTTGTGTTTTTGTACGTCGGGCCGGGCCGGACGGGCTCGAAGCCCTTTAGGGTCGGGCTCGGGCGGGCCGTCGACGCAGTCAGTGGGCCCGGGCCGGGTTCGGGCTTAAAATTTAGGCCCGTGCACAGCTCTATTCTGATATATTCATGTTTATGGATATTCCAAGCTGCCAGCTTTACAGCTTTGATAGCTACCAATAATTCAGCTCAATTCGGAGCTGTTGCTGGGAAGGTCTGTGTGTAGGTGGTTGGGGCATTGTTGCAGCTTTTTTTAGGTGATTCCCACATTGCAAAGTGCTATTCCCCAAGTCACTTCTTCTTCATAAAAAAAAAATACCAAATGCAGCTTCACTACTGTGAAACCCGAGGAAGGGAGCAGCGCTGTCATGCAGCAATTCCCGTTCGTAGAATTTCCACTGCTCCGTTTACCAAACTGTCGACGACATTAATGTTTGAGGCAAGCTTGTAGGGAGTAGAATCTTGTTGGGGAGATTCGCAAACTCTGTGTGCAACGTGTGCATTATACTTTTCAACGCGCTTTATCGACTTCCTGCTTGTGACCGTAGTTGAGATACGTGTCTGCAGCGAGTTCTCTCAGGCTGTTTCCCCTTTCCGATGTAGCGACCAAGCGCCGGCGAAGTGCAGGTGGGAGGTGCAATCGTGCGCTCTGCGAGGTGGTGGCGCCCTCTCTTGCGTGGCGCAGAAGTTGACTGCATGTGTCTGAAGCATTTTTAGCGCTTTTAAGTTAATTATTGCAATTGATTCTTGGTTATTGCTGTTAATTATATCATTTTAGATCCGATTTGTTTATTTTAACCTGGTTTTAAGCATTGCTAACCATGTTTTAGGCCTGTATCAAGCGCTTGATTGTGAGCGTGACCATGCCACACGAGATCCATGGATCGATGACAATCCGGGCCCCTAAAGTGCTTTGCACTTAAAACATGCTTTGCTTGGCAGGGCAGTGACCACAGAGGCATGTGCTTGTATGTATTTTAGTGGCTAGGTGTTAAACGTACACCAGCGGTCCAGAAGAAGCTGTTGGACTTTATTGTAAAACTTGGCAGGCATTGCGTCACTTGACGATCTTTCACACAGGTTTCCAGCAAACTGTGATCACCAAGACAGCAATGTGTATGTGTGACAGTTTCTTCTGTGGGCATATAATTCACATGTTAGTGTGCAGTTCAATAAACCAAACTGATTTTGGGAGAGAACATGTGCATGTGGCTGAGTGATCACATTCACTATACCTTTAAGGGGCAATACAATAACCACTAAATCAGTTTAGACTCAAAGAGATTAATTTTTCAAAATCGCAATTTTGTTAATTCCACTGCAGAGGTTGACTACTAGAAGAGAAAATAACTCAAGTTGCAGATCAAGAAAGTTTGTGCTCAAACAGCGCTAACTTGTCAATGCGATGTCATAGAGTTTAAAGTTTGGTGATGATGTATTGAGGCCTTGGAGCAGTAAGAACTGCAATAACTACCAAAAATCAGTTTTTGGCTCCTTATGGTAAAACTTTGGCTAGGCTATGGTGGATAGTGCTGAAACCCATGATGTCACAGAAAGTTAGTCACCTAGCGCGGAGAGGCAATTACTGTGACGTATAGATAGCACAAAAAAACTCGAGAAAAAAAAAAGAAAAATATTGGGACAGATCAGAGCGCTAAGGCTGTCTTGCCCAAAGTCTTTTTTTTTTTCCTCCGCTACATTTTTTGTGCTAGTAAATACGTCCCAGCAAATGTATTGACACCATCTAACCCTACTCTCCTTGTTGATTATCTTCACAGGTAACTTCACTAGTTTGTGGTCGTAAAATTTAAGTGTAAATTGGCTTTTATTTGCTCACAAGCCTGGTTAACGAAATAAAAGGCCACTAATTAAAAGGCGGTATAAGGATACTCCATCACTCAGCTGTCAATTTTATAAAACAGTAAATGATGACCTACTGTTGTCCAAGTTCAGTGATGTGATGCTATTGATAAAGAGTACCGGTATGACATTTAGTTGTTCAACATTACAGAGTTCTAGTACTGCATATGTGGCATTCGTAAGAATGCTGTGTTTCACATAGAGCCTGTGCACCCAACTTCTGCTCATAAGCACTAAGCGAAATGCAGCGTTCTTACGGACGCAGTTACGGACGGTACGCAGAACTAAAACTCTAATAAAACGTAAACCCAGCCCTTATTTTGGGCACCTATCACTACTTCCACAAGGGGCTTCTTCAAGCAATGCGGAATGGAGGCACACTAAACTCTGGAGCATCCCACAAGAAATGAGGGACAGCTCTGTCAATACACATGTGAACAAACACACATGCACGTGCAAGGTATATTTTGGCAAAGCATCTTTTATTGTTTTGTTCACTTAGCACTATGGCCGGCATCGGTTCATTGCACTGGAATGCACACATGTTGCTGGCTCCATGAGGACGCGGCAACAATTTGTGATCAATGCTGGACGCAAGCTGTGACGTGCGGGGACGGCCACGCAACAACCTGCCGCAACACCGAGAAAACACTGCACTCAACAATATCAGCCGCGCGGAGAGACACTCGTCAACCTTGCCAATGGACAGATGCATCTTAGCCTAAGCAGTTAGCTATCTCCACAATGAGAAAAAAAAAAAAGACATTTTTTTTTTCTTTGGCAACACGCTTCTGGCAACGTGCAAAAGAGCAACTTGTCGAGCTCGGAGTAGCCAGGTGTCATCGAAGTTGGTCTAGAGTTGTGAAGCTATGCTCTGGCTTAAATTTTAAGCACAACACCGTCCAATGGGAACAACGTGATCACTCTGCGCGCAGAATGAGTGATTGCAGAGAACAACCAGTGAAACAGCTCAGTCTGCAAATATATTAGTAAATGCAATTGTTAAAGGTGAGACAGCTGAACCTCGATACAACGAATAATCGGATACAGTGAATTACCGGACACAACGAATTCCCGCATATAACAAAGTAAGAGCACTTTCTTGCCAATATAAACAGGGTAAACATAATGACGGAATTTCTGCATTGGATCGCAATTGTGAGGTTCGTAGTTCTGTCAATGAGGTGCGAGCTCGGTGAAGTGCAAGCAGGAATGATGAAAAATGACAACACGGCAAATCGATAAAACGGTAATAGACTAATATACTGCAATCTACATGTGGAAATCGCGCAACTTCGCACGCCCGTGCGAGATCTAAAAGAAATGTGACCTTAATTCAGGGGCATCGATTTAGCCGAACTTGGTGACGGCTGATGTCTTCTGTTGCATCCAACGATCAAGTGTCAGAGGCATCACACACATACACACGCTGTGCCTCGTGAGTCACCTGGTATCTACGGACGCGTGCGGTTAACAAACTTTATTTCAAAGCGTTGGGCCTAGCATACGAGATGAGCTCCATTCTAAACTGGCAAAGACTAAAACATAAGAGGGCTTCACTTTACACAACGTACGTGGGAAAATTTACCCACAGCATCAACACCACACAGCACACGAATACTTTTAACACTAAATTCCGCTGATCGTTTTGGCGCGGCTACACTGTATCCTCAAGCAAGAAGAGAATCATGCCTGCATTCAGAAAGTAGGACTTTAGAATTCCCCGTTGAATACGTACCTCAAGTCACAAAAGAACAATTTCAAAACAGCCAGTAGAAAATGCGAACATCCTAAGCATCAAGTGACAAGAAATCAAATTTTGTGCCACGGGCAGCAAAACCTACAAAGGCATTCTCCTGATCAACCAGCGTATTTGAAGCTGCTCTTGCCAAGGAACAATACTCTGGTCACTTAGCAATACACCAACATTCATTCACACGCTTTATACTGCTATGGCAATGCTGAAATTCAGCACGGAATGAAGTGCAATTCCTTTTGGAATGATTTCCTGAAGGGATAGCGTCAGTGTGAGTCGGCAGTTTTCACCACAGCCGTTGAGAAAAACAACAACAAAGGATCAACGCCACTAAGAATGCTCCTTGGAACATCGGTGCGGCAGCTGATTCACTCTGTGACATGTCTACACATCCTTACACAACTTTCCTATAAGAATCTCAGCAATTCAACAGGCACTTTTCTATGAGCAATGTCAAATGCGCAGTTTAGATTTTCACCAATAAACAAGCAGACATGCCTGTTTTGTTAACCTTCCTGCGGCACCTTCAAAGCCGCGCATACAATTTTTTTTTATACGCCAAGTTCAATACCTTAAACATCAAATTTAATCAGATATAAGCGATACTTGATACATTGGAGTGGGATCCCAGTTGACGGTATTTCAACGAACTGATTACTCGCAAATTAATATGCTAACAAAGTTTTACCCATACATTTTATTACTTCTCTTGCACGAATATATTACCTACAGCTAGAAATAAAGGCAAAACTGTCCTGCAAAGTGGGCCTTTTGAGGCTGCAATGGCATTCAAAGACAGCGTCATTCAAAAACGTTTTTACCACAAGGCTTAACTGGCCTGAAATTAGAAGATCAAGTCACGACGTCCAACAGTCCAAAGCAATGCACCAACTGCGTATGGGAGATGTCTTACAGTCTTAATTTCAGCCACCTGGCACACTTCAACAAGCACTTGAACCGAAGCGTATGAGCAGAGCGTATATTTCAGACTGTCAAAACGTGGCGGCTTCGGCCCGAAATTGAACCCATGACCTTCGAGCGTCGCAGGACACCACAGCTACTGAGCGAGTGAGGAGGGCTGGCTCTGCTTAATAGTTAAGATTTCCAGATGCCCACTTTTCCCTTAAATTTCTCGCATATCGAAGTCACAAGAAACAAGCACCTTTCTTGGCTGTCAAAACTCAACAGCATGGCACACTCCGTTTGCGAGACGTCTTCCTCGTGGACGATTGGTGTAGTGGATACGCAACTGTGTTTGGACAGAGCTGGATTGCTGCGCTGGGACTCAGAGCAACCGCATAATGAGCTTTACATGGACGCAAGGGGATATTTGTCTGGCCGGCGTCGGGCTACAGGGGAGGCTAGCACTATGGCACCGTTGAAAGTCATAACATCGAGTGACGGCATCTATAACAGGTGACCTGCCCTTTCAAATCCAAGTAAAGCCATGGTTTTTACGGGCTAACAAGATGTGTTTCTTTTTTATTTCTATGTAGTTTTACGCAATAACTGATGGAGAACAGCCCTCGGGCATTGTTTCTCCAAGAAATGTATGTACAAAAACAAAACAGCATTGCAGAAAGCTTTTACACGCTTCAGTTATGACTAATGACGTGTGGCATGAATGTATGTGAAAAAAGTAATGACGCTGCAATTACGAATTAAATTAAAGACAGTCAAACTGATGGTCTGGAGGTTTCATGTACTCCTCGTCCATATCGGGTCAGGTTGCCAGTTTCTCCGACTAGTTACCATGGCAAACTACAGAAAGACTGCAACATCTGACCAACAAGCTTTCGTCAAATGTCTATAAATGTGAGACGAGTCGAACATGAAGCAGCAGGTTGTCTTGGAATTAATTTGGCAACAAGTGCTCGTTAATTGATGGAGCTTTTTCTTGGCTACCACACGATGAAGCTGGCAGGGAACACAGAATTGTTGAAGGAGGCAACAGTGCTGGGATCAGAATGTGGACCAGTACAGAAACCACTAGACCGTAAAAATTTTGGCTTGACGTTCAATGGCTACAAAGGTAGCCACTTGTATGATCAGCTGTACAAAACACTACCACGGTGTTCCGAGCTGTTGCTGTCAAGATTTTGTGTCCTTTCAAAGGTACTGCTAAGCACTTTAATGAAGTCAGCCTCGACACAAACTGCCTTTCTGCTATCTGGAGCTTTTGAGTGTTAAACATATCGCCACATATTTTTGCCCATTTCAAGTTTGCTTGCGAATGAATAATACATGTGTTGTAAGGAGCAGGAACAAGTATTCCACCTTGGAAAATCCAAAGTGAAAAGGTGCGTGGTCAAAATGCTTAATAAAGTGAACACACACTGCTGTGAACAAGAACTAAACGGCACCACAATCAATGACTTGCTATTCAACTTCAAAACGCATTTCAAGTGACCTACACCTTGGACTTCATCAGTGTGACATGTGACACTTGAGCCAGTTCCTGCAATGTTCACTGTCACAGATTTTTTAGAATATAAATCGAAAACTTACTGTGTTCTGACAAAATCTCTGGAGACTCACTGCCACACCCTATCGACAAGGTAGACTGGTGACGGTCCAGCTATACAATGACTAAACATGGTCTTCCCACTGTTCACAAGCGTCAATTTGCACCATTGGAAATGACGTGGCACAAGTGCCAGCTTACCTTAACAATGGCTTGTCAACCTGCCACTGCAAATGCTAACTGCTGAAAAGCACACTGACAAACACACACCTTGGCGATAACGAAGAGGGCACTCGCGTACGAATAATACGGCTTGAAAAAAGTGAAGTGAAACGGCACCACTGAAAGCTTCCGCATTTCGAAAGCTTCCAGAAAGTGAAAGTCCGCTTCCGATGTGCTTGACATGTCACCTTGTGCCTGAATACTTGTCTCAAAAACCGCGATTCACGAGACTCAGCCAGTGAATCGAAACTGGCGACAAAGCCTGAGAGAAAACAAAAATACGACTACCTACTGCTACTCAATGACATCTACGACCAAACGCGGTGCGACACAGACACAGCGACGGATGCTGCTAGCTAGAAGGTTGATTGCTGTCGTGGCTGGAAGTCGAAACTCGTCGGGGATGCGAGATTTCGGCGTGCCTACCGAATACGCAGCCGTCGATGTGTGCGATGCTAACGAAAGCTTAAGAAAAATTGGAACACGAGTACAGAGGTCAGCATAAAAACGCGCGCAGCATGCTACCGACGCAGAGGCCGACTGAGTCACTCCTCGGCAGTCTCCTATGAGCGTCGTGCTCCATCGCATTTGCAACCTTTTGCTTGAGCTGTTGATGACGGACCTTTCTGTGCTAGATGACGCGACGCTCTACGAAGCCCTCTGGGACAGCAGTACTAAAAGCTCTTCTGGCCCCTTCAAGCAAAAAAAGACTCACTCACCGAGACAAGAGCTGCCAAACGATCTTTCCCTCCTTATTATCATGTCTCTTAATTTGTTACACTAATGAGGTTGTTACAGGCAGAGGGACGCTGCAATGCCTAGTACAACCATCTTCCTAAAGAACTTAGACGTGACGTACGTTGCCTTAGTCACTACGATGCGGCAGCAGCATTGAGACATAAGGGGGGGAGCGAGGCTTAGCAAAAGAACTCTGTAAGCAGCCGAGTTTGGGGCCTATTCCCACCAACTGCTGTGGCCACTGGGCCCTTTTTGGAGTAGCACAACTGCCAATTGACATTAAGGTTTCATCCGGGCGGCGTTGCCAGTTTTTGGCTGCACGTCTGATTTGCTGCTTTCGGCAGATGTGTTGCCGAGCGAGCGAGGCAGTGGTCCGGGCTTGTGCGAATCAGAGGGCCGAATTTCGTATACATATACCAGTCAGATCAGCAGCGGGTGTGCTTTGGGAATAGACCTCTCGGTAACAGCTGCAGTTCATTGTTGAGGGGGGGGTGGGGCATGAGAACAAGAAGCACCTAGGAGGAGAAAGGTCCTGGCTGCATTAATGTGACGGCAGAAAGCCTAGTAATGTCACACAACAAACAAACAAGCAAACAAAAATATTAATAATAGGACAGAGAAGTGTACAGAAAGAAAAGATCACAAGCAGCATGTTCAGCATTCTGAGTTTCATCACTATGTCTGGTTGCTATGGCAACAACTGCAGCTGCAAAAGGCAGTTGCATTTCCAGCCACCAGGTGGCACCAGCATTACAGCTTCGAGACTTGATTGATGGGTTGACTGACATTGGTCAATTGATACGAGAGGTTTTTTTTTATGTCGCAATACGGCACTGGGGTTTTCACAGCCATTCTTGGAGTGAACGGCTTTGAATTACTTCTGACCACCATCCAATGGGTGGTATTTGTGACGATATCTGTTCACGCCCAGCGTGCCGTGAAATGGAAGTTTCTCCTCCCAGGTGTTCCCTTATCTCCACGTGGAGGGTGCAAGCGAACATTGTAGCTTGCTCTCTCGTAATACGGCCTTGGCTCCCGCCAGCGTGGCTTGCTCTAGACTGCTGTAAGGGCAGTGGTAATTCCGAGAGGGGGAGAGGAGTGCTGCCGACGCCGTAGCTCGGGGCCCGCCGTCGTTTGGCGCGCCACGGAGGACGGACTTCGGGGACGCCCGGCTCACGTCGGCTCACTCGCGCCAGCCGCCATCAGGTGCCTTTGTCACGGCCGCCTGCGTCGCAAATGTGAATGGTCAGCACTCTGGGGTGATATTAACAAAAGGAAACAAGCAAGAAGGCACCAACAACATTTCCCACGAAAATTGTTTTAAAAGTTGAGAAATTGAGAAATGTGGCCTCTAAAACGTAGCTAAAGTACTTACCACTTCTGTACCACTATATTCTATACAACACTTCTACTGAATAATTAAGTGGCCTAGGGCCAATAAATTGTTAACATCACACTAAAGAGGGTGTTATGCTTTGCTAGTACCCAAGGACGATACTAAATGTGACTGAGGTCATCCACCTTCCAATGGTAGACACTTTTAGGTGCGAAGCACCTAGAAGTGTCTACCACTGTCGGCGTCTCCTGTTGTGACGGTGTGTCATGTAGTGACGGTCCATCATAAACAGGTACGCGCCACAAAAATTGGGTATATCCCACTACTCGTTACCAGTCCGCTAAAAAATTAAGAAGGCAACCGCTAGCCGACGACATCAGTGGAGCTGAAACACCCTTCCCTACATGCCATAGGGAACTGAAACCGGGCATGTAGGCAGGAAGATGAAAAACACTGCATGCTTTGCCGATTACTAGAGGCCGCTTCTGTATCTCAAAGCTGTGATGGGTTCATCGCATGGAGAGCTTTATTTCTCCTGTACGACATAACTGCCTAACTCTCCTAATTAAAAAGTTAATTAACTTAACTTTCTTAATTACTGTCCCAAGTGATTTCATTTCTTTAATAACTTAAAATGCCTGCAACTACACAAGAAGTAATTTTGAAGGCATCGAACAATATTGCATTTGCCTAATTTCTGAGGATTTTGGACACATTTTTTGAAACGCCCTGTATACGGAAAGACAGCGCACAAGAAGCTACCAGTTAATATTGTTTATCGGCCTTCGTACCTGCTTCAAGTTACTTGAAAAATAAGAAGCTTTCGCTGCCCACGTGCTCAGCCATTAAACCGCTGTCATGGAGCATGCGCAATCGGACTGAATCAAGCTTTCATGCAGACCCCCTTTCCCTTACAACCACTTCATGAAATACGCATGCTCAGCTCTAATCTACACTAGAAACAGTGTTTTTCCTCACCTCCGCCTTCCAATTTCCTTAGAAGCACCAACTGTTGATGCAACATTGCCACAACGTCGTGAATCTTGCCTTATGTTATGGCAACAATGTGTGCTACCAAAACTATACTACATTCCCCCCCCTTTTCCTGCAGGTGTGTGCAGCGATGGCCCAAACAATGCCTATCCTGGGTGCATGGTTAGGCCTACACTGGTGCGGCGTAATATACTTCAGGAGTTATATTCTAAAGGGCTCTCTTTAAAGGAGCACTGATACAAAAATTTTGCACCTTGTTTTTTTTGTTGCAATAGGTAGCTTACGACCCACTTATCATGGCTGGAAACCTCGTTTGCGCGAGTGCGCGACGGTTAGTTATTTACAGACGTTTTTAGAGCGCCCAGTCGCAGTTTCGGTTTGAAAGAGCACCGAGCTAGTCAGGAGCAGTTCCGGTAGCAAGATAAACGCAGCTGGCCACGTGATCACGCAGAACTGTGACGTAGGTGGCGCGCGCGAGAGCGGGCGCCTAAAGGCGCCGCCTACGTCAGGCACGGAGGAAGAAATGGCAGGTAGCGCAAGGGCACAACCAACAACCAGCCAACACAAAATCGTGACGTAGTTTGTTTACATTGCTACCGCGTTGATGTCGGCGTCGCGAGGGGCTCGCATCTCGCTCAGTCGTGCGGCATGCACTTTGAAATTGATTTTAAATATGTTCTAGGCTATATTTGCCCTTGATATTTCGTAGGCGTTGTCTATGTCTCCACATACATCTATTTCACTCATTATCTCGCCTTCGAAATTTTGTGTCAGTGCTCCTTTAACAAACTTTTGTTTTATTGGGACAAATTTCTGGACCCTCTGGTATTCGAACTGGCATTACACTGTACTACAATAGCACTGCTGCAATGGTGGTACATACCAGGACCACTGCCAAACTTGGAACGTTTGTCACTCACTTGGTAGTAGAGCTGGTTTGCACTGGTGGAACCCCTTTCTGGCCAGTGTCCCCTTCTGCAGAAACGGAAGAAACAGACCATTCAAAGGCACTGCCTACCGAAGTAAGGCGCAGCCAAGCCAGTGCAGCTTCACAATGTCTTGTTATCACCTGCCGCGGTAGCTCAACAGCTGTGGTGTCGCACTGCTAAACAAGAGGATGTGAGCTCAATTCTCGGCTACGGCAGCTACATTTTGATGGGCGTGAAATGCAACACCTTTGTGCTTGAATTTAGGAGGCATGTTCAAGAACTCCAGGTGGTGAGATTTAATCCATAGTCCTCACTATGGCGTGCGTAATGATCAACTTGTAGTTGTAGCATGTAAAGCCATAGAATTAAACATTTTTAACATCATATTCTTCAATTTTTGTCATTGACTGTGCTCAATTTGTGCTGTTAAGGCAATATCATTTATCCTCGTTTTTCTCCGTAATAGCTGTTTATCTTGCTCATATACTTTGGTTGGTGCAAATCTCGCATTTGGTTTTTTTACCTCAGGCAAGTTTTTGATGTTCCCGTGATGTTCTGTGCATATGTATATACCATATTTACCCGAATCTAGGCCGATGTTTTTTAAAAAAAAACGATGTGCGAAAGTGGGGAGGTCGGCTTAGATTCAAGTACCATGTTTTGGCCGCAGCCGCCGCATACGTAAAGGCCCGGCCACGCTAGCGGCATGACTGCTCGCCATGTGCCGATCTCAGGCTGCCGTGTGCAGGCGGTTCTGCATGCATGTCTGAGGCTCATTAGGAAGTTTTTGATTGCGTACGCTATCCGTTGCAGTCGCTGCCACTGCGCATGCGTCATAACGCTAAACGCCATTAGCGTTTGCGGTAAGCCCGCAGGAAATCTGAAATAGCGTACGGCCCGCAAAGCCCCTTAGCGGCGTCATCGTTTGTGGGGGACAGACAATATATTTTAAATCTCATATGGTGCCCTTACGCTAATGCTACGCCCGCAACGGACGCTAACTTAGCGTACGCTATTCAAAAACTTTCGCAACATCCTGCGGTAGTGTTGCACCGTGACGTGATCGCTCGGCGGCGAAGTGGTGGTCCCCGTGGCTACACAGGCGAACCGCGTTGTCTGCTTCGTACTGTCCATAGTTCCGAAATCTCGTTCATGCAGTGAGGGTTGTTGAGCCGGCAAGATTTCATGCCGCAAAGGTGGATCGTGTCACGTGATTACGGCGCCGGCGATCACCACGCACTTTGACACCCCCTCCCCTCCGCCTCCCGCGTGCACGAAGGCACGACAGACGCGCGGGCGCGGTGCGTAGAGCGCGGAGTTCACCGTTTTCTGAAAGTGATCGTTTAGTGCAGTCGTATTGGTAGAGTTCTGGAAGTGCCGCGTCTTAACCATGTGCTCGCGAAATGCCTGCGCCACATGTGCTTTTGAAGCGATGTCACCAATCAAGCGGTGCTACTACAGCGTTGTTTTGCACGCGGAGAAAACTTCAAAGCTGCGATCGCAGCTCGAGTTCAGCGTGCACGAAAAGAATGTGCGCTTATGCAATAAAAATGCTCGGTTTTCTGCCGATGAAATGGCGTTTCTTTCATTCGGCCTGCATTTGAGGTAAGCTTTTTTTTCCCTGGCGTTGCGAATTTAGGGGGTCGGCTTGCAATCGAGGGCGGCCTAGATTCGAGTAAATACGGTATGTGTGTCATGTAACCTAGATAGATGCTGGATGCTCGTTGCCCAGAACAAGTTTAATAGTGTTCACTGAACTGTTCCTAAAAAACATTCAATAATCTCGGTGTGCAAACAAGTCATGAAACGCTTGATTCACAACACGTCTTTTATCTGAAATCTTATCAGACAGTGAAGAACAAGTGCTTGTCCTTGTCTTCTAGCAGTCATTGTTTAGTTACGTGTACATATTTCCAAGTAACATGAATCACAAACTTGGGCGATCGGCCATTTGAACAGCGAGAGTTGTGAAGGGACAGATGATCTGCGGATGTATTTTGTGACAATGAGTTTGTGAAAGAAAAACTGTGGTTGAGTAGTTGGGACGAATGTTACAGTGACCTTGGGATGGAACTCTAAATGTTACAGTAATTGGAAATGACTGAGCCTTTGTTCAAGAAAGCCTGGCCATACAGTGAATAACAATTCAGCATAGAAAAAAAACAAACAAAATAGAGAAAAAGAAGAAACAGCCACAAACCTGATGAGTTGAGCTGCTTGCTGACGGCTGGCTGAACGGACGTGGTGGTCTGCTGAAATGAGTCGCATGTGTCGGCACTTCTCTTTGACGCAGCAACAAATTCACTCATGACAAAAGATCTCGCAACAGACAACCCATCCATTTTCTTCTGACTAGTGCTCCTTAAACATGGCGCAAAAGAGCTACACACGAACAGCAACTCCAGTGATTTATTGGCATCCAAATATGTCACTAAAAATTATTAAATTTTCTTCACCATTCTGATCATCTATGCTACAAATGATACAACTGCAAGTCAGTCTGTTCCTGAAAGTGAATGTTAATGATTCGTTGTATGCTCCCAAGTCGTGCCCTTGAATTCGTGACTTCTTACGTCCACCCTGTGTTGGTGACATTCTAGCTGGCCCCACCCACTCTATATGTCACTGGATTACAACCCCCCCCCCCCCCCAATTCCGTTTTTCCGGTGCTGGCACCAAATGTACTGTGTCTGCATTACGGGTGTGCTGTGACACCAATGTAGACATTGCATGAAGAAGCTACCCATTTTGCTTTCCACAAACCATCTTTTGGTCATTTGAAACTGCTGATGAGTTTTTTTAGCAAACTGGATCACCCTATCGATCACAGCACTGTCATATGACAATGATATCATAAAACCGTTAAAAAAAAAAAGCTCAAGATATATATACTTTAAAGATGTGGCTGCAATATTATATTGCACACTGACGTGAAACCTTCCCTCGAATGTAACATACATTCCTGATGACCATGCTGCCAACTCTTAAAAGCAAGAAAAAAAAAAAGAATTGAGAAGGTTCTGAGCGTGTGTATGCCAATTTGCCAGGTACGAATGTGGTTCTTTTGGAATATTGGTCAAATAACGGAAATGCCGTTTTCCCCATTTTACAAAATGGTCGCGCCCTAATAGCGTTCACAGTGTTATCAAGTTTGTCATTACACCCGCAAGCTATTGAATGTGGTTTATCAAAAACGCGAGTGAAGTAGTGTAAGTAACAAATACAACTTTTTAAGTGGCTCATGCAAGAAGGACATTTGCTGAGTGTACATGTACGCACATTATTAAAATGAGATTTAATAGGATGGTCTTGTGTTCCGGTACACATTATGCGCATAAGGCAATAACACAAAATCAACAAAATAAAACTTTTTTCCTTATAATTTGTGCACATACACTGTGAGGAAAGCACCAAATAATGTTGAAAAAAAAAATTGTAGTCAGTATCAAAAACACAGAAAGGACCTCCTGAAGAAAAAAAAAAACAAATGCCGATCTATGCTTGAACATACTCCAGTACGTACGTAGTTCATGCCTCACTGCACACAGTTAAAATTAAAAGCATTAGAGAACTATTGAAAAAAATATTAATATTTGTGTAGCGAAGCCTTGGAACTGAGTAATGGGTTGCACTCTCGAGCGCCTTCTAGTGGGTCATCTCCAAAGAAGGACGCCGCTCGCGCTCAGAGTTCGTGCCTGGCCGTGGCTGTCGCCATCCCGCAGTTTATCTGAGTTCCGGCAAATAAACGCCTTAACAATTGGTGGAGAGTGCTCTGCTCCCATTCGATGCCTGTGGAGCTTCGATCTCGTACCCTGACATCTACCATGCCCCAAGACGCTTCTCAGCAAACGCCTCCCCCCATGCCGCCCACTTGTCCCGGTGTCCCACGCATCCGCGATCCACCGATCTTCACTGGCGCCGATAGCACCGATGTGGAGGACTGGCTGGCACTTTACGAGCGCGTGAGCATCCCCAAAAAATGGGACGACGACGGAAAGTTGACAAACTTGGTATTCTACCTTGCGGGAGTAGCAAGTTTGTGGTATAACAACCACGCGTCTGATTTTGCGACTTGGTCCGATTTCAAGACCGCCGTCATCAACTTTTTCGGCCGCCCTGCCGTTCGCAAGCTGAAAGCCGAACAGCGCCTACGCGAACGTGCTCAGCAGGCCGGTGAATCATTCACCAGCTATATCAAAGATGTCCACGACTTGTGTAAAAAAGCCAACGGAACCATGTCTGAGCCTGAGAAGATCCGCAACGTTATGAAAGGTATTGACGAAGATGCCTTCACCATGCTGCTCGCCAAGAACCCTGCCACAGTGGCTGAGGTCATCACGCTGTGCCAGAGCTACGAGGAGCTCCGCTGGCAGCGTTCGATGACCCGTCGCTCCCCTTCACGAGGTGCAGAGCTTGCTGGATTGGTGGCCACCTCTGACGAGACGGCGTTGCTGACAGAGCTCAAGTCCTTCATCCGTGAGGAAATCGCACGGCAGTTCTCTCTCCTGGCCTTTGCCCACCCGCCAGCCGTTCAACAATCGGCGACCACCCTTCTTCCTCCCCTCCGCCGAGCGAACGAGCAAGAAATTTCGGAGGTCATGCCAGCGTACCACCAGCAATCTCCGGCTCCTGCGCCCCCAGAGTTACGCTCAAGTTGTCGCCAGGCCGCCTCAAGTACTTCCGGCGGCCGCGCCTCTGACTTACGCCGAAGCCGCTGCTCGACCTCCATCCACCGAAGCGGGTATGCCGGCTACGTATGCTGACGTCGTCCCTAGGCCTCGACTTCAGCCCACCATCCAGCCATTCCAGCCCCAGTTCCGTCCGTCAGGTCTTCCGACATGGGCGCGACCTACCCCGGCGAACCAATGGCGCACACCCGACAACCGGCCCATCTGCTTTGCATGCGGTTACGCCGGTCACGTTGCGCGTTATTGCTTTCGGGTGCAACCGCCTCCTGTCCCGTCACCTGCCGCTGGCCAGCTGAGCCATCCCTTTCACGACTCACCCCCGTCTATGCCATCAACATCTCGCCCAGCTTCATCTCCTCGTAGGTCCACGTCTCCACGACGTCGATCCCTGCCACCCATGCGGCCAAGTTCGGCCGCTCAAGAGCAGGAAAACTAGTCGTCGCAGTCCACGAGGCAAGGGCTGCGACGCTATCGAACTGTGAAAGCCCTCAGAGAAATCCATGGAATGTCATTGACGTGTTTGTGGACGGTGTTCGCTCATCTGCCCTTATCGATACTGGAGCTGCCGTATCCGTTATGGACGCAAAACTTTGCCGCTTACTCCGAAAAGTGACGACGCCACTTTCTGGGATGTCCCTCCGTACCGCTAGTTCGCAGAGTATTCACCCTACAGCAGTGTGCACTGCTCGCGTCGTCATTCAGGAAGTTCTGTATGTCGTCGAGTTCATCATCATTACTGCATGCTCTCACGACGTCATCCTGGGATGGGATTTTCTCTCCCGCCACGACGCCGTCATTCATTGTGCCTCTGCCGAAATCGAACTCTCGCCGTTCTCACATTTGACGCCAGTAGACAGTCCCTTGGCACTGAGCAAGATCCTCGTCAAAGACGATACGACAGTACCTCCAAGCTCGTCAACGGCTGTGTCGGTGTACTGCGCCGGTCTCTCTGACACAATTGCACTCCTTTCGCCATCTGACCGTGGTTGCAGTAGGAAAGGGTTGCTAGTACCTTTCGCGACCGTGCAAGTAACTCAGGGCAACACCGCTGTTTTTGTGACCAACCCATTCCCGTACATGGTTACGTTGGTTCGAGGGGAATGTCTCGGCAGAGTGGAACCCGTCGACGATGCACAAGTCCTGGACGTACCCGATGACTCGCACTGTCCCAGTTCTCGTACCATCAGTGCTATTTCCGCGTCTGATCCGTCACCTGCTGACGTATTTGGTCCCTCCATTGCTGATAACCTTACGTCGGTCCAGCGTTCCCAGCTTCTGGGCCTGCTGCAAGAATTTCGTTCTTCTTTCGATGTCGGGCAAACTTCTCTTGGTCGCACGTCCGCTGTTACACATCGCATCGACACTGGCGCCCAGCCACCATTACGGCAACGTCCATATCGCGTGTCGCCTGCCGAACGTCGGGTAATTAATGAGCAAGTAGAAGACATGCTCCGACGCGACGTAATTCGGCCCTCGGACAGCCCATGGGCGTCTCCTGTTGTTCTCGTTGCGAAGAAGGACGGTTCTGTGCGGTTCTGTGTGGACTACCGACGCCTCAACAAGATCACTCGTAAGGACGTGTATCCACTACCGCGAATAGACGACGCGATTGACAGCCTGCAAGGAGCAGAATTCTTTTCATCTCTCGATTTGCGCTCAGGGTACTGGCAGGGTACCTATGGCTCAAGACGCCGACCGAAGACCGCCTTTGTCACGCCCGACGGCTTGTACGAATTCAACGTCATGCCGTTTGGGCTGTGCAATGCGCCCGCCACCTTTGAGCGCATGATGGATACCGTTCTGCGCAACCTGAAATGGCACACGTGCCTGTGCTACCTCGACGACGTCGTCGTTTTCGCTCCGGACTTCTCCACGCATCTTCAGCGCCTGCGGCATGTTTTGACGCGCTTGAGTGACGCCGGTCTCCAACTAAATCTGAAGAAGTGCCGATTTGCAGCGCGGCAACTCACCATCCTAGGCTACGTCGTGTCCAAGGACGGAATCCTTCCCGATCCGGCCAAGCTTCGGGCCGTGGCCGAATTTCCCAAACCTGCGTCCGTCAAAGAACTGCGCAGTTTCGTAGGCCTGTGTTCGTACTTTTGACGATTCATACGAAACTTTGCCACGATCATATCACCACTGACGAAGCTCCTTGGAAGTAACGGGCCCCTTGATTCGTGGTCATCCGAGTGCGACGATGCGTTCGCCAAGCTCCGCCATTTGTTGACGTCTCCTCCCATACTACGCCACTACGACCCTACGGCCCCCCACGGAGGTGCACACAGACGCCAGCGGCGTAGGCCTCGGCGCTGTCCTGGCGCAGCGCAAACCCGGATTCCCCGAATATGTCGTGGCATACGCAAGCCGTACGCTCACGAGAGCCGAGACAAATTACACCGTCACGGAAAAAGAGTGCCTGGCGATCGTCTGGGCCCTTACAAAGTTTCGACCTTATTTGTATGGTCGCCCATTTGACGTCGTCACCGACCATCATGCACTCTGCTGGCTGTCGTCGTTGAAGGATCCCTCAGGCCGTCTCGCCCGCTGGGCTCTTCGCCTGCAAGACTACGACATCCGCGTGCTATACCGCAACGGACGTCAGCATGCTGACGCCGACGCCCTCTCGCGCTCCCCTCTGCCTGACGACAATGCCCCCTGCTCAGTATCTTCCATTGCCGTTTCTGTCATCGATGTTCACATCATCGCTACCGAACAGCGCAAGGACAATTGGATCGCCCAGCTGATCGACTTGCTCTCTGATCCGTCGGCAACACAATCCCCCTCGCGCCTTGCGTCGCCAAGCTCATCATTTCGCCATACGTGACGGCCTCCTGCACCGACGCAATTACAACGCCGGCGGCCGGCAGTGGCTACTCGTGATACCTCGCAGTTTGCGGTCGGAAATATGTGAGTCCTTCCACTCGGATCCGCAATGCGCGCACTCTGGGGTAACCAAAACATACCACCGCATTCGACAACGCTACTTCTGGCGAGGAATGTACCGCTACGTGCAGAAGTTCGTTCGCTCGTGCCTCGATTGCCAACGCCGCAAACCGTCAACGCACATGTCTCCAGCTGGTCTACAACCGTTACCTTGCCCTGACCGTCCGTTTGGGCGCGTGGGTATCGATTTGTATGGACCACTCCCTCTGACATCGGCTGGTAACCGCTGGGTCATCGTCGCCGTAGACCATCTAACGCGATACGCCGAAACCGCCGCCCTCCCTGCGGCTACTGCGCGCGATGTTGCCTCCTTCCTGCTGCACCGATTCATACTGCGTCACGGTCCACCCCAGGAGCTTCTCAGCGATCGAGGCCGTGTCTTCCTGTCGGAAGTCGTCGAAGCCATCCTGACGGAGTGCCATTCTGTCCACCGCAAAACTACTGCTTACCACCCGCAGACGAATGGCCTCACCGAACGCTTTAACCGCACCCTCAGCGACATGCTTTCAATGTACGTCGCCGCCGACCACACGAATTGGGATGCTATACTGCCCTTCGTCACCTACGCTTACAACACCGCCCCTCAGAGCACTACTGGTTTTTCGCCCTTCTTCTTACTATACGGACGGCACCCGTCGCACACCATCGACACGATACTCCCGTACACGCCGGATCAATCTGAGTGTGCCCCTATTTCTGACACAGCCAGGCTTGCTGAAGAGTGTCGCGAGCTTGCCAAGACCTTTACGACGAATGAACAAGAGCGGCAGAAGAGTATTCGTGATGGCTCCGCCACTACTGAGCCCACGTTCCTCCCTGGAGCGCTCGTATGGCTCTCGGTCCCTACCTCCGCAGCTGGCCTCTCTTCAAAACTACTGCCGAAATACGAAGGCCCCTACCGTGTCATCGAGCGCACATCTCCGGTCAACTACCTCATCGAACCCATCGAACAATCTTCGGACATGCGCCGTCGAGGGCGCGACATTGTCAACGTGGACCGTCTGAAGGCCTATTATGACCCGCTCATTGTGACAAGCTGTTAGGTCGCCCGGCGGCTCCCTTTTCGTACCCGGGGTAATTGTAGTGAAGCCTTGGAACTGAGTAATGGGTTGCACTCTCGAGCGCCTTCTAGTGGGTCATCTCCAAAGAAGGACGCCGCTCGCGCTCAGAGTTCGTGCCTGGCCGTGGCTGTCGCCATCCCGCAGTTTATCTGAGTTCCGGCAAATAAACGCCTTAACATTTGCTATATTGACCGTTCAATTGGAAGACCAGATCAAACAGGGCAATATTCAATTCTTTATTCAAAACTTCGAAGCATCCACAAGCATTTAGGAAAAGAGATCTGAAACACATTCATACTTTCATATAAGCAGCTCAGGTTTAAATGTGTTGTTGCTTTACAACAATGTAGTTAGTACGCCTACTAGCCAACAATGATGGCTGAGCTTGTTAGGCTAAGCACATTACCAGAACTGGTACTAAGTGCGTTGGATATTTGATGTGGCTTACGCATGCTAAGGTACAGCACATTCTCCAGAACTAGGCTTGTGCGAATAATTGAGCAAATATTAACGTACAGTCGCCGACCGTTTATTCGGACGCCGATAATTCGGACATGCCCGTTTATTCGGACACCCTCGCGGCACCGCCACTCGTCCCATTGAAGTAATGTAAACTCACGACCGAAAATTCGGACGCCCCACTGCGCGCCGTTCGATATTTCGGACTCCGGCTAGCTGATTGAGAGCGGCGTCGAACTCCATGACCAGCTGTCCGCGATGTTTACACCGTTTACACACGTGAACACGTGTTTACAATATCTTCGGTAGGTTGCCAGCACTGAAAGGTTGCACTGTGTATGGCTGGACATCATGCCAGTGTAAAAGTGCAGAAATTACAAATGCCGATCTCGAAGGCTAAGTGTTTTGGCGACTCGTAATGGGCGTTTTCGACTTCAGCCAGCCGAGTATCCATTGAATAGCTACCACAGCCAAACAGCAAGCCAAGCCAAGCCACGCTCGAAGTCTGCTTGAACGTTCAAAATGGCCGCGCGTACGAAACGGACCAAGGAAGAACGGAATTACGAACTAGCCTGATGTCATTCCCTTTTGGCATTTGAAAGTTTGCTTGTCAGTTGTTTTGTGGCTAGTGCTAATCTACTGAAATGGCTACGACAGCTACGACGCCACCCATTCCATCCGTGCGGTCGGTACTAACGAAGAAATGCGGCAACCACAATACATTGGGGATGGCGAAAAAGGCCACAGTTATTCGCCAATTCGAAGGCGGCCGACCTTAATACGATGTTATTTGGGAGCTTTCGCCGAGTTAGGCGATGATGAGATCGTCTATCGGGTCCCCGAATCGGCGTAGGTGAACAGCGACTCGGATGACGCGCAGGCCGTGGCAGTGCTACAACCTGTGGTTATGGCCAAACACTGGCTGAAATACAGCCCGACTCGGTCTTCTGTGATTGTGCTTGTGTGCAGACGTGCATTGACAAGTTCTTCCGGCCGCTGGGCCAATAAGGGTGCTTTTTTCTGGTGCATCCTTTTATTCGGACTCTCGATTATTCGGACTTTTCGGCGGTTCCCACCGAGTCCGAATAAACGGTCGGCGACTGTATTCGAATTCGCTTCGATTCGAATTTAAACTATTGGAAATTTTGAGGTATTCGAATTGAATGAATGGGTGTGCATTAGTCCACGTGCAATCCCCCCTGTAAAGGTGGTTTCACTGCAGTGGAGCATTGCTATACCGTGAATACACCTATCCTGGGGAAATCCGCACTGCCGCAAAGCCCCCCTTTAGGGTTAACTGAACATATTACCATCGCACTGATTCTTCCTTTTTTTTAAATGTTAAAAGCTTGTTATACCGGCTTATATGCTTTAAGTATAGTAAATTTTAAAACGTAACATATTTTAAGGGTTATCACCTGCATTATACTGAGAGTCAAATCCTGCAACTAGTATTTCAAAGTTGATTCCACTTCCCTTTGAACCAAAAAGAATGACATCTGCACATGCTTTGTTTCAATTTTAAAAAAATATTGTGCAGGTTACTTGGGTCATGACAAATATGCTCAAATATGCTCATTTTTCTTTATAACATGTGATATATACTATTTGAATTCGATTCGAAATTATTTGAACCAAATCACTATTTGCTTTGAACCTAAAATTCCCTATTCACACAAGCCTATCCAGAACACAATGCAGTGCAAGAACAGCTCAGTTTTATTTTGCTTTGTTGCCACGTCGCTGCTCTTGGGAGCTAGACTGCATAGTATAGAAGTAGACTGCAGAGGATAGAACCAGACTGCTCTTCAGACTAGACTGTAAAGAATAGAACTAGACTGCATAGAATAGAACTAGACTATGGGAATGTATATGGGTACCTGAAGGCTGTGATGTGACGGTGGCATGCGCGAGTAGAGGGTAGCCCGTTGTAGGAGCTCGGCCACTTCGTCGCTTGCTGAGTGGTTGACACCAAGCTGCTCACCATTTTGAGGGAGAAAGAAAAAAAAAAAAAGAAAAACAGGCATCTATCATGACACTACATGGTAAGGCCTATGGCCCGTATTCACAAATGCACCTCGACTCGAAACTCGACCTCAAGGGATACTTGAGACTTTTCGTGTCGCAAAAATCGCAACGCGAAACGGACCTCAAGAATCCCTTGAGGTCGAGGAGCGTTTGTGAATACGGGCCTATAACAACCAATGAGAAATTCGTAAACAGGGGGTGGATGCTGGAGCCGATGTTTCAACAAGCGGACTTGTCTTTTTCAAGGCTGCTACTGATTTCCTTAGCACTTGTGTGGGTATGCTTCGTACCCTCTCCTCCAATCCAAACAAAGGAGGAGGAGAGGGCAACTGTGAAAGCAGGGGAGGGGGGTGGGGGGACAATGAGAGGCCGCCATGGCGAATTGGGTGAGTCGGAAGGAAAGAGGTAATCTGTGAAAAAAGAAAAGCCGGGGTGGGGTGGGGTGTACACATGTCACTGGGGGGGTGGATGTACATGTGTGGCTGTCAGCGAAACATTGGTTTTGGTATCAAAAGTGACGGCAATGCTTTTCGGAAAACAATTTCATGCTACTATATGTAGAAAAAGAAGTGGTTTAATAAAGGAAGGGGGGCTCGTAGAGAAAAGAAGAAGACGATGAGGTTCGAATGGGCCCTCTGTGTCTGCGTCAGTCTCTCGCGTTTTTAACACTATATATCTGTTCTGCACCTGCACTCCTTCACGTGCTTATCTTTCTTTGTCTTATTATTTTTTTTTTCAGTAAAACATTCAGAGGAGATTCACAGCGCAAGAAACATGCATAAACAATATCAGTAAATGAGCATTTTTGCACGTTGCCACGATATTAATGCGACAGCTGATGTCGCAGGTATCAAATGCATGACATCCTGCTGAGTAACAATCAGTGCACTAATGATGCCAATTTTCCAATGCACTATGCAGACAGTGCAGTAACCCATGCTTGATGCTGCTATACTCAGCTAAAACCTAAGCCTAAATGTCAGCCCCGCCTACTGCCACGACTGTCCCTCCCCCAGAAAGAATTTGCATAAATGCTCCATCTAATAGAACAAACTCATTTTCATGTTATGATTCATACAGTTGACTTTCCCATATAGGCACACGTTTATGTTGCTGATTTCAGGTCGGAAACCTGAAAGTGCTGGTAAATTTTGTCAGGGATTCTGACACCAATATTCAGCCAAACGTAACATTTTAGGTAAGAAAGATGAACCTTTAACTCTTAATATGCGAAGTATCTACAATAGCCAAGGAAAAGTACCATTGGCTAAAGCGAAAACGAGCTACAATGACTGTCTTTCGCAAGTGAAGGACTGGCATGCTGCGGTTCTATGGGCAGACCTTACATATTTTTTCTTAAGCTGTAACAGAGTGTAGCGAGCTTTCAAATACGTAAGACATGGCTCAACTTCTAAGTTTGGCCAGTGGCTTACCTGTGCCTGCAGTCCATGGTAGATGATGCCCAGGTGACTGGCTTCCTTCAGAACGCCCACCACGGCGGAGCCGTTCACCGTCGCGTTCGGGGACAGCAGTTGATCCAACTGTGGAAGAGAAAGACATTGGTGCACTAAACATTAGTAGCACTTATGCATGGTTAACACTGCCAATGTTCGGGTATGCTATTGGATTGCATGTATTGTCAAAAGCAGTGATTGCCTGAAAAATCTGGCACGCGAAAATAGCAACGTGGCCACTGTGGAATCTGCACACTACAAACATCATCACCCATGGCAAACGTAGAAACTAGAGTGCGTACAAATAGTAGAGGCATTTTCTAAAGAAACTACACATGAACGTGCAACAAAAAATGGCCTTTGCATATTGAAATAAGCACCCGATGTTTCCAATTCTTAACAGAAGTGGAGCACTGTAAGAAAAAAACATAAACATCGAACAGAAAAAAAAAAGATGACAACAGCAGAAACGTAAGTGTGCTTTGATAAGTTTGACTCGATTCACAAATGAAAAGAGATGCCAACGTCAAGTCAGAAGATTGGGATGAGAACTCACGGCTAGGCTGAGGTTCTCAGGTGACAGGTCGGCCGGGCAGGTGTGAGTGCAGTTGAGCACCCCTTCCAGCTGTGTCTGCAGATAATAGCGAAAAATAAATAAATAAATAAATAAAGAATAAAAAAAAAGCTGTCTCAGACATGACCCCTTGCCAAGTGACAGCACACAAAAAAAAAAAAAAAAAAAAAAAAAGAAAAAAAAAGGGAGTGGCTGGAAAATAATACTTGTAACCTTATAAGACCTAAGTTAGGCTTTACATGTGAAAAAATGGCTGTAGATCTCAATAATGTAATTTAAAAAAAAAAACGCCTCATTGTTTGATGATTTTTTTTGGTCTCCACAAGTCATGTTCCCTTTTGGGAAGATTATCAGTATGTTTTAAAATGTAGTATTCGATACAATGCTATGAATTTAGTATGGAGATTCATAGGAATGCAGAAATACAGAGTAACCAACTAAAAACAGGCACATTCAAGAACGACACATCTCTTGAATGAATATGGCTGCATGTGTACACTAGAACTATTACAAAATACACTCAACCAATCACCGTCAGAAATATATTTAGCTGCACAACTGCCCGTAACAACTTGCAGCAATTTAGCATGGACGTAACTATTTTAAACACATAACAGTGACGAAAGTGCCTGACAAAGGTGTGAGTGGACACCGGCATAATGTAAGAGAGTGCTGCATTGCAATACAGGTAAATCTGGCTTTTAGATGAGTGCGCAAGTGTAGTTGTGACCTCATCCGAGTCCACAACTTAGCGGCCTCACCTGCTGCCTCAGCAGAATGTCGGTGTGGTTCTCGGTGGTGGTGTGCACTTCCTTGAGACCGGACTCGAGGCCGACTAGCCTCTGGTCGACCACGGCTCGCACCTCTCCCAGGCACTGCTGCACACTCTGCAAGAGTACAGATGAGGCCAGGTTTATTGATAGATTTCACGTTATGGTAGATGGTACAAAAGAAGTTAGTCACAATGACTCCAGTATAATACTGTCGGAGCCCCCCACTGCAAAGCTAGTGTGCCGTACAATATGTAACAAAAATGCAGAAGAGTCTGCATGTACGACGACAGTGTGTAAAGTGAGGATTATGAGACAAACAGACCAAATCGGTTGTAAATGAGGTTTATTCTTGCCATTGCTGTCAAGCGAACTTGTGAAATTTTATAAACTCGGAGTCAAGCCATGTGGTGAAACTAGTTGCTGTAGTATCATGCAAATATTGTTTTGTAACCTCACCTGCTTGGTCTCTATCAGTAGTACTTACAAAGTAACTGTACAGTAGAACCTCAGTAAACAGAAGTGGCTTAAATGGAATTACTGATTAAGGGGGTATGGTCCGGTAAATGGGTGATCTTGGTTTCAGCTTTATAACTCAGGAACTTTTCCATATTTTATCGTGAAGTATTGTGTGCTGATTAGGAAAGCTTTTTGCCTTCACTTCATGCGATCTTGACCTAGTAGCTTTTGTTACTATTTTGTATGTAAGTACCAGATTCTATACTAAGGTCTAAAATTAAATGTACCTTTTCTCAGAGATGAAAAAAAATACACCACGTCCATGACATCTAGCACGCTAATTCCACATACTAGTGGCATTAACCAACCCTAGCTCTAAAAATGGGTTCCTACATTTAGTTCGCAAGAAAAAAAAAAAACTTTGTCCTCACATGTCATGTGCTGTAAGAAATACTTTCAAATTAATAATTTGTTTCTTAATTATAACTGGCAGAGCTTTAGGGGCGAAGCTCCTAAGGGTGTGGGTCTGTCCCTCCTCTGTAGTTGTTGTAGTAGTAGTAGCAGTAGTAGCAGTAGTAGTAGGTAGGTAGGTAGGTAGATAGCCACGTATAGTGGAATGTACCCACTCCACGTGATAAAGATGACGATGACGCAGTATAGTGGAATGTACCCACTACACTTGATAACGATGAAGTATAAGCATGTTCCATTATAGTGGAATGTACCCACTACACGTACAAATACAAGAATGGACCATTTGTAGTAGTTGGGGACTTTAACGTGGAGATCATTGACAATGTAATTGGCTTATCCAACATATGGCTTCTAGATATGCACTCAGATGTATATCGTTTGACCTACCACGATCCGAGGAACATGCATAGACGTAGTATTTGCAAATTGTACACTGCAACCCATACAGGAACCGCTCTCCCTTCATTTCACGGACCATAAAGCCGTCATAATGAAGGGACACCGCAAGCTATCCATCGTCTAAGAACAAATAAAACTTGATTTGTATATATACACACAGTGTTCCTCACGTCTTTACATGATGATCGACTGGGCGAATTACACGGACGATTCACGGTTTACCGATGATTCCCTCCGGAGCTTCGCCCACTCATCATCATTCACCCCGTGGATATGCTGTGATTTTTTGAGTTCTAGGTTCAGGCTATTTGGAAGTGACTTACATATAATCTGAGCAAAATTTCGGAGTCATCAGTAGGATAGTTTTCCAGAAAAGGTACATCATGTTTTGAAAATTTTTTTAAAAACTGATCGTGAGAATAACGCGCCTTTACACTTGAGGGGAGATGCTACTCAAAAAAAAAAAAAAAAAAGTTTCTTGAATCTGTAGCCTAGGGAAATAAAATTTTTTGCTGTATACATAGGCTTTTATGCTCATTTCAAATATGTAATCAGTTTTACAGTAAGTTGCATAGTTCTCATTTTGCACCATGACAATTTGCAAAATAAAGTAGTTCTTTTTGGAGACACTTTATTTTTGGGACGCATTATTCGAAGGTCGCGGGTTTGGTCCGTGCCGGTGGCAAGTTATTTTTTCGTCCACTTTTCTTTCTTCACACTTAAATTACAATTACTACTACTAATAACATCTCCTATACTTTCCTTGGCATCTTTGTCTGTTAGTTCTCATTAATATTGTGTCTAACAATGAAAACCGAGCGCTTAAATTCCGACTTCTTTCTTGTATTTTAATACAGTCAGTCAAGTAAGACTGTCGTCCAAGAACAAGTAGGTCATTATTACTTTTCTCTGTCTGTAACCACATCAGTAAGAAACTATTTTATTGCACTCAATAACGTGATCTCGCAGTATGGTCTAGCAGTAACAGAAAACTAACGCAGTGAGCTTCGCAGTAAGGGCGAGTTGAAATTGTTTGGAAGGCTTGTGCCCAGCAACCACTTCAACTACAAAGCACTATCCTGTCTACTGCGATGACCACTCGAAATTTCAGGAGTAACAATGGATGTCGAGCGCCTGCCGTCTTGTTTCTCACCGAAAGAAAGCAAGAACTAAGTCTCGGTGCATGCTTAGCGCAAATAATGAAATTTTTGCCAAGATGTAGCAGGTTTCACGTCTTGGCACAGTTTGGCGCAATTGGCGCACCTATCACATCACTGTAGTAAGCAACACGCATTTGGTCGCATTGTCATAAAGTGCGTCGGCATATTTTTTAACTGTGGCTAAAGATAGCTGGGGTACCCCGTATATATATTGCACAGGTTAGTTGGGTCATGAGAAATATGCTCACTTTTCTTTATAATGTGTGATATATACTAAATTTGAAATTATTCGACCAAATCACTATTTCCTTTGAATTCTCTTCGAACCTAAAATTTACTATTCGCACATACCTACTGCTAATGCCAGAGAGAAACAGAGAGCGAGGGAGGGAGGCCCTGACCTGTTCCAAGTCGTGCAGACTGGTGTGTGTCGAACTCTGGTCATCCATGGCCACTGCGGAAGCATTGCTGATCCGCTGGACTTGCTCCTGCAGAGAGAAAGTGAAAAGGCACGTGGTAGCCGGTGCACGATTCTGTGCAAATACTCGCACTATGGAATTGACAGGTGTGCAAATATTGACAGAAGCATGACAAAAGTAATAAATTTGTGACAAAAAGTAAAAAGGTTGACAGCAAAAAGCTGAACGCTGAGGAGAGCACACAGGAAAGAATATGTTGCCACGAGACACTCATTAGATTACTTTGACGTAGGGGTGTATGAATATAAAAAAATTTCTAATAATGAATTAAATAGTGTTCTATTCAATTCGGTAGTTGAACCGAATCGGGCATATTCGAAATAATGAATATTTTTTGAATATTTTTCAAATAATCAGCAACGAGGGAAAATGCTCAATTGAACGAGACGTTGGAACAGCAAGGGGGGAACTTTTCTTGTTTTCATTCCCGAATTAATAATATCTGGGGTTTTACATCCCAATACCAGAAAATAATTATGAGAGACGCCGTAGTGGAGGGCTCCGAAAATTTTGACCACCTGGTCATCTTTAACACGCACTGACATCGCACAGTACACTGGCCTCGACCATTTCACCTTCACCAAAATGTGACCACCGCGGCTGGGATCGAACCCACGACCTTCGGGTCAGCAGCTGAACACCTTAGCCACTGATCCGCCATGGAGGACTTCATTCCCGAATTATCCAGATGCATGCAGCCCATCTACTCATGGGGCTCTCGACACAATACTGATCACAGGATGAAGGTGTTGTTTGCTTAATACTCCAGTGTCACTTAAGAGACAGTGTCATCTATCTACTACATGACACGACATGACATCAATGCAAGACCACGACATTCATGGTAATGTTAACTCATGAACCTTGCTTGACATTTATGCATCAGTTTCATTTAAAAGCTGTTGACAAAGCACCACCTTGAAAATTGCAGTCACTGCTACATTTCAACCTGCAGTTACAAAATATTTCAAAGGCTCTAGTTGCTGCTGCATACAAGACTGCCTCAGTTTAAATAATCGTGGTATTTTATGCCGTTAAAAGTAATTATAATGTTCATTTGTTCAAACTTGTGAATATTTGTTTCAAATAAATTGTTCAGGAATTCCCGGGCTGTTTAAAAAATTACCTTGCCAGTCTATGGCTGCTTCGAAAATGGTTGTCTTAGTGTTCGAAAACTATTAAAACAGTATTCGATTTGTATTCATATTTGATTCGATGTCATCACTACATGATTTGTACTCGATTCGGTTCTAATATTCACTACGCGCACGCCCCTACTTTGAAGCTCTCAGATTATCACGCTTCTCACCCCCACGATGATGTCATCCCGTGACATCGTCATATCTCGCCACCACTTGGTCATGCGACTTCTGGTACTACCACATGTGTTCACGCTGATGCTGGTTTATGCTGAACTTTTCAACTCACGAGACAGGTACTGTATTTTGTCGCATATAACCCGTACCAAAAAACGTAAAAACTTGCTAAAAAAGTGGGTGCGCAGGTTAAATGCTTTGAGATAATAAACTGAACTGATATGAACTGAAATGCAGGGGTTCCATGCACATACAGTTGAACCCCTTTATAAGAAACATGCACCGGGCACCTATTCTTGTCTTTTACATAAGGTGTTTCTTATAAGCAGGGTACCATGGTATGCATTTTCTTATCAACCCCTACTTCACTGCAGGCACACTGGTGTCTCTTATACCCAAGAGTCTGTTATATCAGTGTCTCTTATAAAAAGGTTCAACTGTGTGTATATATATATATATATATATATATATATATATATAGGAAAGGAGTGTGAACTTAAGGGCTCGTTTGCTTTGTTAAACACATTATTAATGAGAACTAACAGACAAAGATGCCAAGGAAAGTATAGGGGACGTTATTAGAAGTAATTGTAATGCAAATGTGAAGAAAGAGAAGTGGACGAAAAGATAACTTGTCACCGGCAGGATCCGAACCTGCGAACCTGTTAGTTCTCATTAATAATGTATATATATATATATATATATATATATATATATATATATATATATATATAGTTTTTTTTGTAGCATTAAAGTTAGGGGTGCTTGTTATATGCAGAGGCAAGTTATGTTCAAGAAAATACGGTAAGCTGCTTTTGTTAAGGAAACCGTAATATGGATGGAGTCAGTGTACTTTGTGTTCATGTTAACATGCCCATCTTTCTGCCAAAGTCTCTACCAATCCCTACAAATATGCTCAACTTTCACTTGTAGAGGTTTTCGAGTTACACTAAAGTGCAGTGCAAAGTTATTTTGGCGTTGAATGAATAATAGCTCTACTGTTAGTAATAAGCACAATGCATATGTATGTACCGCTAGATGCATGTACCGTTAGATGTGTCTATATTGGTCCAGACAATTCTTGGAAAAATTTTAATTGGCTGGTTTGGGTATTAGGCCCTCCTGCTGGGAGACCATATTTTGATCCAATCATAGGACGCAATTTCACTAGTGAGCCAAGAAACAAGGTGAGATGGGCATCTATTTAATAATCAAATGGTAACCTTACTGTGACCTGAATGTGAGAATTACTGGTGCTAGCTGATGGTACTGAACTTGGTTCTCCGTGTTTTTACGTCTTTGGTTGGCTTTTTTTGCCACAACAATTTCACTTCAAATGAAAAAAAAAAGAAGGGGCCACTGACCTTGACCTGGTCAATGTCCTTGCGCAGCACCTGCAGGCTGTTGTGTTGCTCCTTGAGGGCCTGAAGGCCATTCTCCAGGCTGGACACTTGGCTGCCCAGGTTGGCCACATTCTGCACGCAACAAACATTGGGGGCACACTCTGTCTCAGTCTCGGTCCTTACTGAGTATGCAGTCGTAATACATGAGAAGTGGAATATACTAACCTCATTATAACAAAGTTGCATGTTACACGAATATAAGTTCGTTATATCCGGAAATTCGTTATAAAAGTACCTTCCTAATACTATATCTATTGCAAGACTATTATTCAGTTACTTCGTTATAACCGATATTTCGTTATATCCGGGTTCGTTATATCGAGGTTTAAGTTAGTTACATGCACGTGCAGAGACAGTACACCAATGACAAAAGAGTGTGAACATAAATTTAACAATAGTTTAGTCAAAGACATAGGTTGTTATTGCTGCTCCTCTATCTATTTACAGAAACTGACATAAAAAAGTAATTGGATTATTGGCTGAATGATCTGATGGACATAGTGGACAATCATTTTGGTGTAATCACGGTCCGTTAAAGTAAACCCCCAAAAATATAAACCGACTATCTGCCACAATTGCCGCTATTGTGCTGTACAACTTGGTACAGGTGGTGCCCAAAATGCAAGGGTCACAACATGTTTCCAGCTCCTCTGTTTGCTTTAGGCACATGCTGCCAGCAAAAGCATAGACATTCAGGTCGGTATCTATTGCTCAGAGGGAGCCACAGCTGAGGTGTGGACCTGAACGCTAGCTGTTTATAAAATACACTCAAACCTCGATATAACGAACCCGGATATAACGAAATATCGGTTATAACGAAGTAAATGAAGAATACTCTTGTAACAGGTATAGTGTTAAAATTATACCTTTATAACGAATTTTCGGATATAACGAACTTATTTTCGTGTAAGATGCAACTTTGTTATAAAGAGGTTTGAGTGTATGCCTATCCTGGCTTCGTGAGAGCCTCTTCTGAAGAAATTAGCCAAGTCAATCCTGAAACAATCGAACTTCATTAATACATAAGGGAGCCTTCACTTTTGCTTTTTATGTTCCTCTTCGTCAATTACACGTTCATAAGTATCTGACACAAGTGTCTATCAAATGTTTAAGTTTGAGGCTTTTCTCTTGATTCAGTTCCCACACATGGCAAACACACATTTAGAGTCAAGGACAACTAAATGCACATATGGTTCATTTTACTAACTAATGAATCTATTCTATATCTAAATCCATTGTAACATTTCTGCACGTCCATTACAACACCACAAATTGTAGCATTATGGTATGGAATGTTATGTAATCTTGTTACATTACGCATCCTGACAACCCTGTGACGTTAGCGAATAATCTTGTTGATGAGATTAACAGCTCTAGCTCCTTAAGAGATGTGGTCAGACTTGCCTCTGTTGACGCACTTACTCCTAGATTTAGTGCACTTCAGTGATCCTTACGTAAATATGAATAATGCAGCGTTAAACACATACTTTTACATAAGCACGACAGCGTTTACAGACTTCATAAGGAAGAAGCAGTAATTTCTTTGGAGTTACGTACCTGCTTGAGATCGGTGACGGCGCTGGGGAGCCCCTTGATCTGGGGCGCCGAAGCCACGCTTTCTTGCAAGCTGCCTGTCGTTGCCTTGAGATCAGCCACCTGTGAACGACACCAGAGGTCAGGACAGCCCAATGGACAGCTTTAATACGCTGTACACCATGAGCAACATTCGCTCGTAGCTAAAGAGTTCCTTAATTGTACCACTTGTGAAACATCGCTTCAAGTAAAGGGCATGACCAAGTATCGTTATGGTAAATGCTGACTGATATGCCACCAAGGGAGTGAATAGACAAAATATTTAGTCCCCTACTGAAAGCTATGTTGTAGTTTAAATAGCTCAACTGAATGGTAATGTTTAAAAATCTTTTATCTAAACAGGAGTGCTGATAAAATGGTGCTGACTGAAAATTCTTCTTGTTTGGCTTTGCTTATGCTGTGTGCTAGAGCATTACTTTGTCAGTGTGCTCAGAAAGTGACATACTATTATAGTTAGCTTCATTTCGAAAGGCGAGGGCAAGCGTGACTAGCGTGAGAGTATAACTAGCCGATAACTGTACATTTCTGTCAATGAGACAACTTCATATTTTTTTACGTAAAAAAAAAAAGATCATCAGTGTTACATATATTACCCAAGAGAAGCTACTTTCCCAGATAGGGAGATGAGATTAAAAAAAATTGAAACAATAACGTAGGAAAGGTACGGCACATGTAAAGTTGCATGGAACAAAAATATCAGAGATGGCTGAGATATACACACTTCGAAAAATAATGAAATTATTTTAGAGAATTCAAACAGTGGTGCTTTCAATCTAACGCTCCATTTCTTTTCTGTGAAACAGACCACAGGGATGGCATACCTGAAAACAGAGTACTGGACTGACTTTAAACCTTTAATGAGCAAATTTCTCATACATTTTACAGGAGTCTACACACATGGCTTTTCCTCAAGACGTGTCCGCGAATGTTGACTAAGAAAATTGGACATTTTTGGATGTAACACTAGTGGTATTCTTTTTCCCATGGCCCAGTAGGTGCTCTAAAAAAAAATGTGTAGATCAAATTTTTGTGGAAATACAGGGTACAGAACAGCTTTAAAGAAATTTTGCAAAGCTTCTGTAAAATTCTGGCACAGTCCTATCGTGGAAACATAGCTTCAAATAACATTGTTACACACATGCAGCAGGCGAGAAGTACATTTCTCACTGCCCATTAACAGGTTAAAAAAATCAAAACGCATACACGTAAGATGGTGATCTTAGCGTGAAAAAAATTTACACCTCAAAAGCAAAGCCCTTCTAAAAGCACCTGCAAATTGTGAGATGCACTCACCTGCTTTGCTAGTGCCACGAGGTCCTGCCGCAGTTCGGTGCAGCTCGGTGGCCGTGCTGCTCAGGTTTTGCTCGAGGCCCTTGATCTGGGCATGGAGGTCGTGCAGCTGTGCAGGCAGCTTTTTGCCATCCACGTCCACTGCACGCAAGTTTTCA